>JAOUZG010031473.1:3605544-3721547 GCA_026289955.1 Argiope argentata | reverse complement strand
GTATATTATCCGCGTTGATTACAGCACATTTTTTTCTTTTTAAAAAAAATATCATCATTATTATTTATTTATGTGTATTTTATTTCACTTTCAGATGAAAATATGCTTTTAGGGTAGTATGTTAGGGAAATATTATTATCTTGAAACGGAAAAAATGTGCTGTAATCAACGCGGATAATATACGAATAGTTTGAAAATTTTTTGATGGTGTTATGTTTTATTGCTATAAAATTTATGGTTGTGACTAGTGTCGTACATAGCTATATTGCCCCGAATAAAATTACGGTTGGAAGAAAAAGATATTAAAAACATCTTCAGCATTTGGCAAATTTTTCTTCTCATTTTTCAAATTTAGGACACGAAAAATAAGATGTCATTTAAAACATTTCACTGTTTTGGTAGATTGTTTTATGCGCAATTGAAATTTATAGATGCAAAAATTCTAAATCAACAATTGCCCCATTATTGTTTATTTATAATAATTGATTTAAATATTTCTTAAACATTAATTTGAAATTGGATTTATATCAGAAAACATTTCATTGTTTAACTTTTTTATTCACAATCTATTACATGCTAAAAAATGTTTGCCTTGTAATTTTTACCTGAAAATATAATTTAGCCTCCTCTCTTCCAAGTATTTAAAATGCATAAAATGTTATAAATTGTACATAAAAATGGAGAAATTTTATAAAATATAATTATTTTTTGTAGATTTTTATTAAATATTTTTAAAATATGAAATTGGCTTTTTTTAAAATTTTTATCACTGTTAAAAATTTTTATGAAGCAATAATTTACTATTTTTTAAAGAAAGTAAAAATTATGACTGTACGAACAGGACAATTCAAAAGTGGAATTTTTATTTTTGTGATAGTGAAATAATTTAAATTGAGGCTATTCCGGCTAATTGAAAACATCTGACAATTTTAGTGCGAAAACTCTTCGTTATACTTAGGATATGATAATGGTAGGAAAGCTTTTTAAAGAGATTAGAAGAAGAAAAAAATGAATTATAATTTAGCTATCTTTTTGAAAACAAAATTGAAGTTTCATCAAATCTGAATCCTAACTCGTTGTCTAACCCTTAATCAAGATAACTTGATCACGTTTTTTTTTTTTTTTCTTTTTGTAACTATTGCGTTAAAAATAAAATTGGCGACTAATTTAAAACATTTGGCTCGTTATACTCAGGTTAAGATATTTTTAGGAAAGCTTTTCAAACAAGTTAGAAAAAAAATATTATAATTATCTTTTTGAAAACAAAATTGGAAGTTACAATACATAGAATCTGAATTCTTACTATTTGTCTAACTCTTAATCAAGATAACTTGATAGCGTGATTTTTTTTTCTTTTTGTAACTATTGCACCAAAAATGAAATCGGCAACTGATTTAAAACAGCTGAGTTATTTTACTGCAGAGAGCCTTAGTATGGATATATTTTTATTAGAGCTTTTCAAATACATTGCTAACAAATGTGAATTATATTTCATAATTATTTATTTATTTATTTATTTATTTTTGGAAATACATCAATCTGCATAACATTCTCTTTATTAATTATTGAAACAACTACCAATCCAGTGGACTTATTCACGTGATTTTGGCAATAACTACAACGCCAAAAATGAATTTACGTTTGCATATTAGTCTGAATTCTTGTGCATCTCCTGCTCTATGAATGAAAAACTCTAGATGTGAGGTCTAGCATAAAGGAATTTGTCATTCAATTCCCTGATGATAAGTCATCTCGTCTTTCTCTTTTTGCTCGTTTCTTGTGTTGTTTTTCTTTTTAAAACTCGATAATTGGTTAGCTATTACAGGACGATCGTTTTCATGTCACGTATCGGATTCGAGGAAATGCGCTCTTCAAATTGACGTCACTTAAAACGTGTATCTGACGTTCATCAAAGAAGACATTAGAGATTACGACAACTGGAACATATAAAAAAAATGAAGAATAAAAGAAAACGATTATCATTTTTTTTATGTTCTTGAAAACTGCGTATTATTTCTTGCCAAATCATTCTGTTTGATTTCTTTTCATAAGTGCGCTTGGGCTCCTACGTTGTCACAATTTTTAAATTTATTATTGATTTAACTATTAGTGATTTAGCTAATGCAGTAATTCTGAGATGATTACGTTAACTAGAACATAAAAAAACGAGAAAAATGTAAGAATAAAAAAACGATTATTATTTTTTTGTTCTTGAAAACTGCATATTATTTCTCGCCAAATCATTCTATATAATTATTTCATATTTTGAGCATTTAACTTTGCGATAGTTACATTTTTTTATGGATTTAGCTAATACAGTGATTCTAGAAGTCACAGTTTTTTATTCTCTATCTATAATTAGAAGTTGCATTACAATTTACAGCATGTGTGTTTATATATATATATATATTATATAATCGTCTGCGTTATGACAAGAAAAAAAGACATTTTTTTAGAGTTGAGATGTAAAAACATTAAAAAAGGATTCGTGCAAGCAATAAAAGATTGAAATATTTTGTAATAGAAAACATTCCAATACAACTTCATTTCCAATACAGTTACCTGAAATATATATTTCGAAACATAATGAAAATTAGCTGATTATTAACAACCCTTAAATATAAACATCGTTTTCAAATTCCTGTGACAAAAACAATTTTTTAAACCTTTAAATTTTTAGAATTCCTGTTTTGAAATTTCTTTAAAAAACTTTATGGCAGTTTTCAAATTCTAACATCTAAAACAAACTGCTAGACTCATGGTATTACAATTTTATAACAAAGTATTTTCTGAAACATTATGGAAAATAAAAGACTATTAACATCTATTTACATTTAAACAGAGATATGTTTATGATAATGGTGCTTTGAATGCAAAGAAGCTGACATTTTATATTCTGTTGATGTATTCATATATAAACCACAGATTTTATCTCAAAATTAGCTTTAGGATAGATAGAAAGAAAGAGTGTAAAAAAACTGAATATGTTTTGTTTGGGAGATCTTGGTGCATAGATAAGTAGAAAAATGTAAATTACGTGATATTATGTTTCTTTTAGGGTGAATATTCGTTTTATTTTTTCTTCAGCATTAAATTATACTTTTTTGTAAGATTCAATAAACAATTTGAATTTTCACAATATCTTTGCGATGACTTTAAAAAATATAGTTAAACGTATTTGTAACATTCTTTTTTGATAAAATAATATTTTTTCAGGAGATTTCAATCTATATACACGCGCAGATATTTCTCTTTCGTGTTTTGATCGATGATGATGGATGACAAACTTCATGTATCTATGCAAATATTGAAATGCCTCTGTTATAGATGTTTGCATTAGGATTTTGTTATTAATTTGAAAATATTCATTCCTATAAAGGTGCAGGGAGATGAAATGTTTTTAAAATGTATGAGGTGGGAAAATATTGAAGAAGTTCTTTAATCAATGAATTGGATATAACAACTGGATATTGAATTGAGTTTCCGAATAAAGCATTCATCATTGTATCTCTTAATATAAATAAAAGTTGCTGTAGCTATCTTTGTATGTTCCACATCCCCTTCTAAATAACTGAGCAGATTGCAATCAAACTTTTCAAATTTCTTTTTGAATACTAGTGAAAGAATACTATCAACTATTCAAAGCACAGAAGTTGATTGAATTTTCATTTAGCTAGAATTTTACCGTTTTTCTGCAGTAAATACGGATTAAATGATCTTAAAAGTCAGAGTATAATGTTTTCAGTTTTAACAAATTTTTTATGTGCAATTTTTTCTTCATTGTTATTAATTTTTTAAAAAATTTAAAGCAAGCGATTTTGAAAGAAAGTAACACGAAGACTAATTTATTCTGCAGATATTTTTTGAAAGTTTTGCTTTACATTTTTGTAAAATTAGTGAGTTTAATGGTTTAAGTGGAAATTAATAATTTAGAGTTGTTTTTTATTGTAATTTTCTCTGGAACCCAAAAAACCCCCAATTTTAAGCAATTACAAGTGATTGTTTTTAAAAAACACTATATTTTTAATTTTTAATTTTAATTTTTAAGTGATTATTAGTGACCACAGATATATAAAAAAGAAACATTTACATCGTGTAGTTTAATGAAAGAACTGTGTGCATAGAATTTAACAAAATAAGTTTTCACACTTCAGATAAGAGCATTTTAAATCTGGAGAAATTATGCAAATCTAAAGCTTTTGTCCAATGTAAATTTAGCATTTTATGCTTTTCAAGAAAAAAAGAGGGTCATTTTCAAATTTGGTACATATCCATTCGCATACTCCGCCAATGTTGAAAATCACAAAACGGAATTCCTTTCGTAATTTCCTAAAATAGATTTAGATTCAGATAGGTATTTTTTGACTGCACATGTAGTAATATATAATAAACTAATTGCATTAATTTGTATTTTTCAATCTTATGAAAAAATAAGGCAAATCTTTTTATAAATGGATTCTATGTTAATAATAAATTATAGATTTAAGTGAAACAGTATATACACAGCATTTCTTTTAAATAAATTTTTAAAATCTGCAATTTATTTTGAATTATTTCTTTCATAAAACTGAACCTTTTGTTACTGACAAACAAATAAAGGAAAATTGCCCTTCACTTCCAGCCCCCCCCCCCCCCCTCAAAAACTCTGTCTGACTGTAAACTGTATAATTCGAAAGTACTTGGATGTTCCAAATATTAGATTTCCATCAAACTTCAAACGAAATATAATCTCAGGAAATAAGCCTGTTCTATTATTTGAGTAGAAATGAACATGATACGTTTACTCGTATCATGTTCACTTCATGCTAACAAACACCTAATATAAACTTTACTAGAATAAAATTTAATCAGTGAACTTAGCATCTGAAGTATAGATTCTCTACAATTAAATCCATGAAAGGGTTGGAGATCTGTCAGTCGATACTTTTGTATGTTTGTAAACACCCCCGACTTAAATAAACAATAATTTGTTATGTGATCTTGTAACTAAAATTGTAGTTCAACGTCAGATTTTGGTTTCAATTCGGTGATTAAAAGACAATCAAGATTCATATTCGATTTCTTGCTTACGTAAGAAAAATAAAAACCTGAATTCAAAAAAAAAAATAATCAAGGCCTTACGCAGGGTGCAGAATTTTACTCAAAGGAAGGGATGGTGCCATCTTCATTGGGAGGCATGTGACAAAAATCCTTGGAGTTCACTCACCTTGCCTTTCCATTCAATTTGGCTCTGAAGTATCGAAAAATTGAAAGAGAAAACGGAGTGCATACAGGATGAATTAGATTTGGTTCACTTGAGCGTTGTTCATTTCTAGTGGCATTTTTTTCTTTTCCGAGCTATCATTTTACCTACCTCCAGTGAATATTTCTGATGTCAGTAAATAAACTCTCTCCAACCATAAAATACCTCACCCTTCACAACTTTGTCAGTGCATGATGGATGGCACAAGAGGTGCATGTCGCACGGCATCTGACACCGTGTCACAATTCCCGTGCATGACGGACAGATGACGAAGTGAGCTACTAAAATTCTCTCTTTTTCGAGCACAGATAATTCTAGAGTGTCCTCCTAAAAATAGCTTCCCCAAGTGGAAAAAGGGGATAAGGTTTTCCCACGGTGCTCAGTGTCGGAGGATTTGTCGAGTCCACCCCTGTATGCCAAACGGCAAATGCTCTTCCGGTTACGGAAGATTCTGGAGTGGAAGAAATCGAGAGAACTTGAGAATGAGAAGAGTCGGACGACGCCTGTCTAATCTGTCTATGGTTTTTTAAAAAATATAATTTGCTACAAAAATTTGTTAGTGTTTTGTAACTTATTCAGAAAGAGGTACTGGAATCCAATCTCTCATTTAGTTTGGATACTATAAAACTTTGCTGCTGTTAGCTTTTTCTCAACAATTAAAATGCAAAATAATGGAATAAATGAGATGATAGTTTTTGTCTGAAGTATATAATTTGCATTTATGGTCTTTTGCTATAATTATTTTTAAATATATTCAATATGGAAAAAATGAGATTATATTTTTTCAAAAATTCCTTATCTGTTTTGCATTCTTTAAATAAAAATTGAAAATAGAAAAAAAAAGGTCTTTCATATGTTTGAATTTGTAAATGTTATAAAGTGTTTAATGTTTTTTAAAAAACCCAATTATTTCGAAATATGTCAAGAGATTTTAGGACATTTCTGAATATCGTTGGATAAAGATATACACTATCGAACCTAAATATGAACTTTCTCTTTTTATTACTAATGTTTAAATTATACACATTTTCAAATTTATTGAAAAGAAACGTAGCATTTCGGATCTCAGAATATTTTCAAAATACTGCAAAATGCTATCTTCAAAAATGAAAAATGTAACAATAATTAACCTTGAATAGATTTGATTCAAATATCACTATTTTCAATAAAGGGAATAGAATATTTCATTACTTTTTTAAAGCACAGTAATTTCCTGTAAACTGTGTATATCAGTAATTGAGTTGTAATAAAATATTCTCACCATTTATAATATAATCTTTGACCGCTCAAGCTCATACCGTAAGGAGAATGCAAAACCAACCGATTTATACATAAACGTTGAAATACTTATTTTTACCAATTTCAACAATAAAAAAATATCCGGACAAATAAACAGTTTTGATCTTAAATATAAAATTTCCTTATATAGGATATTAATTATCTGTCGCTTAAATTCTATTTAAATATATCTATGAATTAAAAAAAAAATGGAGGGATAATAAACCCTTTAGCTTTCACCGTATTGTGCATCAGAGTTGTCACTGACTATAAAAGTTTCTGCAACAACCACAAGACTGCCACTATAAACCTTTTAGAAGCGCGAGGTCTTTCACCACCCTTGTAACTTAAATTATTCAAAACTGCATCAATCTCCCCGGCGTGTCATTTAATTCAAAACGAAATCACGAACTGATAAGCCGGGAGTGACAACTAGCACACAAAAACATCCACAAATTTATTTGCCGCTGAATATCTCGAAAGTGATAACAGGTGCCTGCCATGGCACATCGGCAAATCCCATCAGTTTTAATCCGGGTTGAAACCTTCACCCAGCGCATACCTCCGTCTGTCTTTTTCAAGACAATTCATCTCCACTGAGCGCCTTTACTTGCACATATCAGTAGCTCTTCAATTGGTGCATTGCGCTGCAGGCTTTGGCTGGGGTCAGCCGGGTGCCTGTCTGTTCTTGATCTTATCGAATTAAGGTGCATAACTTTTGCCTTTTTTCTTTGTTATTCAGGCCTTTTTTTTTTTCATTTTTTTTTTTTTTTCTTTTTTTTCCCCCCCCCCCCCCTCTCATAGTTGCTTGGTACGAATTATTTCCCCCAGATAATTTTTTTTTCGTTAAGGATGTTTAATGAACATTTTTAAACGTGATGTATAACGATTCTGTAAAAAAATAAAAGAAAGAAAAAAATGGTAGGATTTTTGATTGAGTAAGTTCGGACTGTTTTAGAGATAACCACATTCCTTTGTATCAATCTGTGATTTTTTTCCTTCCTTTTTTTTTTTCTCGCTCTAAGTGGTTTTGGTTTTTGGTAAAAAAATAAAGAGATGTAGTTTTCTGATATTATTAGGACATCCAGTAAATCTGGAAATTTCTATTAGTGTTGTTTTGGAATTTTGATATTTTGTTTCAAAAATTATTTAAAGAATGAATTCTCCCAAATTAGTTCTTAATTACGTTTATTTTTTAATCAAAAGTATGCATATAAGAAAAATTTAATAAATTTAAACAAACATATATATTATATTAAAGTAGTACTATCTTCTCCTTTGAATGATAGATGGCGATACCTAAGCATCCCATAGAGCATTTCGATTGTAATTAAAAGGACATAAGGTGATATTTTGTTGCGATAAGCACGTTGTCTTTTTCTTGTCTTTCATATTTTTTGTGAAATGTGATCATTAAATAAATGTTCCTAAAACATACGCCCTCTTCCTACCATTGCACGGATCATAAGGATCTTTTTTCCCTCACAATATTATTTATTATTTACCTTTATATTTTGTATTACATTGTTTACATTATATATCATTTATCATTATATATTCTCTTATTAGATATTGTTTATATTATATAAATTACATTTATTAATTTATTATAGTAAATTTTTTTTCTACGTAACAAAGAAACTTAATCTGTTGAACACATTTTTAAGTTTTTGTCACGGTTTTTAAATTTTTTTTAACTATATTCTAATATTCTAAAAGGAATTTTTCTTCTCAGTATAAGAATAAATTATTTACCGACCTTTGTCGTTATAAGTCGGACCAGTTTTATTTCATTCTTTAAAAAAAGTATGCATTCAAACAAACATAGACTTTTGAAGAATTTGTAATATGCACATTGAAAAATATATATATATCGTTATCACTGAGATAATGGCATTACGATAATGCAAGAGGGCACAGGTTAAGTATAATAGAACATCGGAAAATAAAAACAAGGCTTCATATTTATCTGGAAAAATGCAGTAAACAAAATAGCAGGCTGCAGATAAAATATTTTCCCTGCGTAAAAGCTAACATCGCGGTAAAAACAATTTTACCGTGAAGTATAATTGCCGGTATGATTTTATCTTTCAAACTCTTATTGTCACGGCATTTACTTTAATCAATTGAAATATATAATTATTTTTTCATCTTAGCGATTATAAAACAATAAAATAAAATAAATACCTATTCCAATTGTTTGTAGCGGAAAATAAACTGGATTTATATAAAACAGAAGAGATTTTGTTCATGAACTTCTGTGTTGTTTCATGAAAATTATTATATTCGACTTTATTGATTTCTTTTAGCTACACTTTTATTTTATACAGATTAATTAAAAAAGGGGTTGCTATGTTAATTCTATTACAAGGTCAATTTTTGTAATACGCTCCAGTTTCTTACAACCTTAGAATGATTTTTTAAAAATAGTCACCTTTAATAACTTGATTGTTGCTCTGAAAATTAGATATCCTACTTGTTAAACTATTATTATAAAATTCATTTTGTTATTTTGATATATCTGAACAATGAAATCAATCTTCTTCAATGAAAAATCTACATTTCACTGTGCCTGCATATGAAAAAGATACATATGCTATTAATTGAAAGACAAAGTGAAAAAATGTACTTTGAAAATAATTCCAGAAAAAAACATTTTTAACGTTGCTAATTTTGACGCTGGCTAAAAAGCTCGATTAAATGCTTTGTTGGAACTGAAATTTGTTTGATTTTCATCATAAAAAATAAATGTAGGGTTACAGATTATCTATCAACTTTTTAAATTTTAAAGGTCATATATATTTATAATTTTTTTCAAGTAATATTTTTGGGTGATGTAACTTAAAAATAACATTAGGACTTGCTTAATATAACTTTTTATATTTGTGTTTTTTTAAATCTCTAAACTTGTTGACTATTATTATTTTTTCTTTGTCTTTTGAAAGCACGTGCCCAAAACAGAAACAAAAATGTAAATTTCCTATAAAAAAGACACACAAACAAACATTCATATTTCTGTATATTTACTTTCCCTTCAACGCATTCTTCCACTTCAACAAAAACAATTCACTCCTCGTCTTTCTGCCAAACCACAACCACATTCTCAAACGATACCACCAATAAGCCGCAAAATTATATAACAATAACAAAAACTCAGATAAGTCTGTGATGAATTCCATCTTCAATTTCTTTCTTCACGGTCAGAAGAAGAAGGAAAGCAAGAAAACCAAAACACTGAAAGAATTCCTTGGTGCAAAGGTAAAGCTGGAACACCTGTACAACCCTATCGCCATCAGAAAGGGAGAAGGAATTGGAGGAGGGGGGAGCGACCAGCAGACTCCCCTTAAAGCAATAGGAACAAAAAGTGAAGGGGGGGATGTCGACTCTATCTTTTACGGCCTTATTGGCGGAACCGAGCAGGCATTTCTGGCATACCTGTAGCAGCGTCTTCAATTAGGCATCGTGAGTGAAGCACCGAGAGATCGGGATCGCGTGCTTCTGAAAAAGGTTGCCCGTTACGTCGAGATAATGATTTTGGCGATAAAAAAATATCGCCAAATTGGCAGGACTGCTTTTGGTCGAGTTTCAATATTGAATTTAACAGGAGATTTTTCTTGGTATTTATTTTTTTAAATTCTGAGATATCAGATATACAAAAAAGTATATCAAGTTGATATATTAACATATCTTTCGTGTATAATATATGTTTATTATAATATAAATATGTACTATTTTGATATATTAACGTATGTTTTGTGTATATGTTTATTATTATATAAACATGTTATATTGGTATACTAACATCAACAAATCGTTTCGATCGCCTGATTTTGATTTATCTTGGAAGTTTTAGATCGACCAGAGTCGGGATTCTGTTTTGAACACAATAACTGAAAAACTTTTGAACCAGATGATTAAAATTATTCAGAGTTTTATAGAGCTTGAACCAGATGATTGAAATTCAGAGTTTTATATTAAAATCGTGAATCTGTATAAAACTCCGGTTCAAATCTTTCAGCAGAAAATATGTTTGTTTGAGAGTAAATTGACTCAAAAATGCAGTATCAAATAAATGAATTTTGTTATATGACCTCGTTTGACATTGAAATTTCATACGTAAATCGTATCAAAAAGTTCAAATGTACTCTTTTATTTAGACTTATCACAGCTTTTTGTTTGTTTGTTTGCTAATTATGTTTTTTCTGAACTAATATTTACCTTCCAAGAGGCAAGATATACCAAATGTAACTTTTAATATCCCCCCCCCCAATTTAAAACCACAATTTCTGATGCATCTTGAAATTTTAGATCGATTCGAGTCCGGAGACCGTTTTGAACACAATACACTCAAAAACCATTTTGACCCAGACAATTAAAATCTATTGCTTTATATTAAAATAATGAATCCGTATGAAATTTTTGTTCAACTTACTTTATCACTGAGTGGTATATTTATTTGTGAGTATATTAACTCAAAAACGCAGAATCGAATGAATGAAATTTTTCATGACCTTCTTACATTGAAATTCCAGATCTAAATCAAATGTAGGACCCTATCAATAAGTCCAAATGTATTCTTTATTTATGTGTACAGTTTTTGTGTATTTTTTCTTTTTTGAAATTTAACGAAGACAGGTGTGTTTGTTCGTGAATACATTAACTCCAAAACGCAAAGAATCAGATGAATAAAATTTGTTATATGACTTTCTTGGTATTGAAATTTCAAATCTAAATTAAATGTTGAACAGAATTTATCTAAAAGAAGTCCAAACGCCTTCTCTACTTTATTATATGACTTTATTTGTTTTTTAGTTATGTTTTTCTGAATTAAGTTTTTTTTCTGATTTTGAACAAAACAACTGCTTGAATTCACAAATGTTAAGTGGTCAGTAGGTAAATTAATTTTTTAAAAAATTGTTTTAGTTGCTTAAATAAGCAAATTAGTTTCAAATTCGACGAATTGTAATATATAAAGAAGTTTGAAGTATATTATATTATTAATGTTAAGTACAATTAATCAAATTCTTTTTGAGTTTAATTATGTTCCCTTAATCATAAAAGTATTTATAAAACTCTCTTATTTAAATATAATTGTTTATAAACAAGGATACAACACATATCTAAGTCATAGTAAGTTAAATCAATAAAGGCATATACATTTTCGAAAGATAATTAATTTTAAAAATTTGCAACAACTTATTCATTAACATGTTGATTAATTAAAAAAACACTTTCAAATGCATTACTAAACTGACTATTTTATTTTTTTAAACGATCCCTTAGTGTAAACAAGCTTACATTCCAATATCATATCATGTCCCATCTACATATATCTAACAGTTAGTTATTTAGATTATTGAAAACATTTTTTTATCATACAAATGCCATTATGGATATCGTTGTACATAGAATACAGCCTATAAATATTACTATAATAAATTGCATCATTGTTTTTTTATTGACTTTTACCACCGTAAGATGTGGTTTTTGTCAATAAAACCATTCTTTTATCAATTACGTAAAGAAAAAATTATCTGCAGTTAAAACTTCCCATTTCATTCTAAATTTGACTCATCATCACCCACATGAACTAAGGGACTCGCATGAAAAATCCATAAAAGCTTACCACACTTACTTATGAGCACTGCAAGAAGTACGGTAAAGAAACACATCAGTATTTCTTTAACCGGCATTCCCTTTCTGCCCATAAGTTTGGAGAGAAAAAATGCTCCCCGGGGAACATTTATTTCTGGTTTTCTTATCGAAAAGTGAATTTCAAAAGCAGATTCCACTCTCCCCCTGAGCCCTGTGACGTCATAATTCGATAAGAAACGTGAGGGAAGAGGATCATCGAGGAACCGACCGAAAGGGAAAGAAATTGTATTGCATGTATATATAGCCCGCATCTTTGCTCTTATAGGTCAAGTTCGAGGGATGTTAAATGATGGCCTTCCATCATTGGCTGATTTATGTGACATGCACTCCAGCATTTAGCCGCTCAGCATGGATGCTGGCAAATCGGGAAAAATAGCATCGGGGGAAATCTCTGACGTGCCGATGAAGAATTTAGGGGGAGGGATCAACTTCACGCACCGACAGGGGATGCTATCACTTTATTTTGTTTATAGAGAAAACAACGCATCATTCTTTGATTTATATAAAAAAATATTAAATTACTTAAGAGAATTAATAATTACCAGCAGTTTAAAAATGTAACTTTATTGTTTTCACCTTAATCTTACCATGTGTTGCTTTTTGGTATGTAATTGATGATCATAAAGTGAATTATTGTATTATAATTTTCTTTTAAAATATGAAACACTGCTATTTAGACAGCATCAGACTATTATTCAAGGTCGCGGAAACGGATATACATGTTAAAGTCAAATTCTAAGGTATTTTTTTTGTAAAAAATTGTCTTGACTTTAAGCAATGAATTATTTCTTTGTATTTTCTACTTTTTATACACTTGGGGAAGTGAAAATAATTATAACATTGATTCAGGCACAATTTTTTTATAACCACAATCGCGTAAAAGAAAATATTTTATATATTCTAATAAAGAATTGGTTGATATGTGTAGACAAAAGTTTTGTAAACAATTGAACGAAAATAACTTTGACTGTTAAATCAACTTAAGTCTTCGCATTTTCTTTTGGAAGCTTTTGAAAAGTTAAATTTTGTAAATTGTTGTTTATGAAGTAGTGCATGATTTTATTTTATCTATTATAATTTTGTAAAATCTAATTTAAGTAAGAAATGAAAACTTTTTTTATCTGCATGTGCATTTGAATCGCTATTTTTAGACTAATTGATAAAACTAGGTAAAAAAAAATTAATATTATGAGTTGAAAAGTGTCTTTCGAATATTTTTTTAATTCCATTTGTATCATATAACCTTTTTGTAACCGTATTGAAGGTAATAAAATTATTTTAATGTGCCTTATATCATAGAAAAATAAGGGTTAAGCTTTCATATACAAGTGTTTGAGCTTTCATATACATGTGTATAAGTATATTCTTTCAGCTACAGTGATATATTAGTACTGGTAAGTAGGTACAACTGTGATACAAAAAATTTCTGATATCAAGTCGATGTATTAACATATTTTTAGTTGAAGTGCTACTATTAAACCTTGATAAAAATTAATTTTCTATTTTATAAAAATTGAGTCAATACTAGTCGATAGTTAAATGGTTGTTATAAACACAAGTTAGCATGGCTTAATAAATCATATTTCAAAATATATTTTGTCATTAATATTTTCAATTGTTTATTCTACTGAAAAAAGTCTCCCTAACTTTAAACTGAATATTCTAAGAAACTTTTGTTTTATATATTTATTTTACTCGACGACATTTGGAAACCATTAATTTCATTTCCTACAAGCATAAAAACTATCAACAATCCGCAGTCTTTTTTTTCCAACCCTAGAAGCCCAAAAATTCTTCGCTTGCCTACCCTTGTCTGAATTCCGGTCCTGTCAATTCACAGGACAGGAATTCACTGCAGGGTTTTCCGTCACAGGAATTCTCTAAAAATTTCACCAACTATGGGAAAATGTTTAACTGCAGTACGTGTTCACCAATTTATTTCGGTGTGTTCTAACAACTGCTTGCAGTTGTTGCTGTCATCGGAGTTATTCGGAATTTCCGCTTCCATCGGACTGCTTTTTCTAAATAAAAGCAAAGCGGGAAAATTATTTAGTTTCTCGAGAATGTATCTATTTTGGTTTGGGAAATGTACGACTGAAACCTTATAGCAATCCCTGAGGAGGCTGCTTTTTCCCTCCAACATCTAGCTTTATCTATTTAAAGTGTCAATTTTCATCTTTTAAATTTAAAGAATCATTTGTTCATATTAGTTTAAACTAGCTACTTTCATAATAATTGTTTATTAGATTTCTGTATTTTTTTCATATAAATTTCGAAACTTAAAAAGCAATAGATATCCAAATATCTTTTGTTTCATTTATATATGTGTTGTGTTGTTATTGAGGGCACTTGCCATGGACAAGCCCCCCCCCCCCCCATAAAGCAGCGGATTTAAGCTGAAAGGAGCGTCTCTTGCTTTTGAAGTAGTGCCAGCTAGTTGCCAAGAGTACGACTTAGCTACACACTCACCACCTTTGCTTGTACAGCCCCTTTTCACGGGGGCCACAGTCACACATCTCATAGATAGCACACAGAAGAACAGCCATGCACAAACTGGGACTCGAACCCGGGACTCCCAGAACACGAGGAAGACGCGCTACCTCTGTGCCAGAAACCCGGCACCTTATTTATATATACCTGTCTATTTTCAAGTCTGACCTTTTATTTTTATGTTATCAAAATTCACCCTTTCTTGATTATAGTAATTTTAGTTATCAAGATTCAAAATTATCTGCAAAATTTTTAGAATTCTTTCATAGCCCCTTTACTTAGTACAGTATCCCAAAGATTCATAAACCTTATGGAAAGTTGTAAGATCGGTGACTACGGAAAAATCTTTCAGATTATGTTATGTAACAATCATTCATAACCCAGATAAAACATAATTTATGCGGTATGTATATTAATGGTACAAAATCATGATTCTTCCGCCATGTTAGATCAATGGAAACTTATTTTCGTATTGTCACTGATGTTGTACAAGCATTTTTTTAAAATTCATTTTTGCAATTAGAATTATGTTTCTTGAATGAAAAGAAAGATCAGAGACCAGAATAATAACTGAGAATTTCCATTTAATCGACTAGATTAATCAGCCGACGATACTGCTGTGCTACATAGGCCTAGATGTTAAACACTGATAAGCTATGTACGGATAAAATATAATGCATGCCACTAACATGCATTAGCACCCCAACAAGTGTCCCTTAGAAAGTCCGATTCGCCTTATTATAATTAATGCCTTACGATATTCCTTTTTGTAGATGGCTTTCTATTCGAAATTAGAAATACTTTTCTTCTGAAAGTGGTGATCGGAAGAAGAGATCAGATTAATATTGTTTTAAATTTCCTTTTGTGTGGCGTCCACGGTCCGACAGGATGCACCTAGGCGGCCCGAAGTCGATGCTGCGCGGGGAAGGTCACATGACCACATGCTGCCTCAGTCGTGCCTGCTTAATGATTTAGCGCAAGGGTCAGGCGATAACCATCGATGGGAAATTCTTTATTTTTATGCGAAACCGTTCGATGGAACGACCGGTTTCGCGGCTGACCCCAAACAAGTGAAACTTCGTAATTGACACGTTGGGAATGCACTGATGAACGACTGCGAAAGGGCAGTTTTATCTGGTCGTGTTCGATCGAATGCGTTGGTGGTAAGGTCCTGACTCCTCACATCCCTGGTGCTGCTTTTTTCTCCATCGCTTGAGATGAAGTTGTTCACTTTCGGTGACAGTTATAGCTGTGAACTCACCTTATAAGTGGTGCCGGCCACCAAGTAATGGGTACTCTTTTTCTGGGTTACATCGCTTAAATTGTTTTCTCCCTGCGCGAATTCGATTACTTTCCTCGTGGAACGTTTATGCGAGTGATTTAGGTGCCATATTCATTATTGATGGTTGCTCATGCAAATGCAAACACTCCAGTGGTGGGTACCAGCTCAAAAGTGCAAGACGTTTAACCTTTCACAGGAATCTTCACTCATCTTTTGCCGTTAATGAATATCTCGCCTGTATCTCTTCTCACCTTTCCGTTGCAAATCTGCCGGAACTTGAAGCACCATTGTACTGAAAAAGTACTTTGGCATATTTATCAATACAAAACTGTTATAAGAATAGATGGTGTGTATGTATTTTTTAAAACCAGGACTTCTTTAATGTGTTCTTTCGAGTTCTTTTTTTCTTGAGGGGAAGGGATGGAAATGGAGAAATGCTTCATGTTCTCATTTTCATCCTCAAAAAAATTTCTATTGGCTAATTACTTTAAAATAGTATATAATATGTAATTGAAATTGATTTTGAGTCGAAAGATAGGAATAAAATAATCAAAGAAATTTCTTTAAAATTCAAAATTAATGTTTGCCAAATCTCTTAATGAATTTAGACTTTTCTGTAAATAAATTGCTTAGTCATATACTTATCCGTTTCGTAATTACTCGGAGGTTATTTTGATATGGAACTCTTAATTTTGAGTTGCAACACAACGCTGAGGATAGTATCAGGACGGGCGATCTGTTTTCAATTTTTTTCCCTGAATCTTCTCCAGCACTGAAAGGTTTCTCCCAACGAATTTAAAGTGTAACAAATGCATGTAGGTGATGGAATTTCAGTGAAACTAGGCCTTGAACCCATGACCCTCCACTTACAAATCCAAGGCTCTACTATCTCTACGGCTACTAAATACTATATAAAGTAGAAAATATTTCAAATAGTAATTACAACCCATATTCAGGGTGTTACTGAATTTAGGACTGAGAATTATAATTTAAAAAAATCCTATAAAAGACTAAACCGGAATAAATGAGAAATAAAACCAGTCTTTAGAGTCCATTTAAATATTGTTTGATTGCTTTAAATAAAATGCCTTTTCTCTGATTTTCTTGCATTGAAAACTAACTTTTAAATCGTCTTCAAATTTGTTTGCATTGATTCTTTTGCATGCATAACAACTAATTTTTTCACAAATATTTATTACGAAATATACAATTAATCTCTATATCTTCTAATTATGATTGAAAATGTAAACAAAGAATTATGTTTACTTTGGAAATGGAGAACAACCAAAGGCAGCATACTGTTAAAAGTAGACTACTTGGACATTTGTGTTTTTAATTGCCTTATGATCTTATAAGATTTAACTCGAATTGTAAGAAGCGAGTGAACAATAAACATAACCTGAGTAAGGTCATTAAAGTAAGATTTTAAGTTCAATGCATTTTCGTATTTAGAAATGGTTTATTGAGAGAATCTTGAATTAGTTATGCATAAGAAATTTCACTAAAATTAAACATTACCAATAATTTCGACAAGCCAGCTGGTGGTTGAAAATGGTTGGTATGAAATTATAACAGCTGAATTTGTTTCCCTTATTCGAATCAATTATTAATTATAACTGTAGAATTTCGTTGCTTGCTCATACACATGTTTTTAAAATTGCTTTATAATTTTTTTTAATTTCAAAAACGTTCAACTTTTAAGCAATTTTATTTGTCTTGCTTGTAATTTAAAATTCTAATGCTATCTCTTGTATAATTATCTAACTTCTATATTATTTACAAAATTATAATAGGCTCTTATATAATCTATTTCAAAATGTCACGCTCCTATTGGTCCTTCTTTCTTAAAATTTAAACGATTTTGTTTACGTTAACAAGAAAAATAGAACGAATCATTCTTTTAAAATGTTCCTAGAACTTAATCTTTAACAATTCAACGAAGAAAGCATGTGGCAGTGGCTATGAAAAAAAAGCAGATTAATGAGTGTATGAACGTTAGAAAGTGTTCTCCATCGCTCTTTCTATGTTCAGTGAAAAAGAAATCCATTATTACTCGGAAAAAAAGAAAGATAGAAAAAATGCTGGAGGCTAAATGAAATGAAGCTTCTGGACATCGGGAAATCCCTTCTTATGACGTTTGAATTGAAAGCCTTCTCATTTTCATTTCTTCCTTCCAAACTGACTTGTCGCTTAATTCGCAGCTTTTCAACCTTATTTACGATGACTCTTTGCTTCTAAAATGCATTCTAAAAGTAACAATGAATCAGCATTTTTAAGCCTATTTTTAAAGAGTACTATAAAAGCAATTTAAGGTTAGAGATCATTGTTGAATATGTCACTGTTTAATTTTAATATAAGGTTCCGAAAATCAATCAGTTTCTATCTGTGTTATTATTATGTCTGCTCCATTTTTTTAAAAATGAGCGTTAGAACTAGATTGAGCCAATCCATTATTATTATTATAAAGAGTGAAAATAAAGCATTTGGCGCATTCAAATGATCGCCAATTTGGCATGATTCATTCTGGTTTAGAAAGGAATTACGTTTTTTATTTCCATTTGAGGAAAAATTGCCTAATCTAGTTCTCAGTGCTTTCAATGTGACGAAAATTTATGTCTGTTGACTTAAAATGAAATAGATTTGTTTTAAATACGTGAATAAGTGAGCATATTTGTTATTCATGCTCACGTGACACACTTCAAATGCGTCACACCAATATAACTTAAAAATCCATTTCAAATTTTGTGGCATGATAAATATTAGGCAATACAACTTAAAAGAGACTCATGTTCACATAGCCATTAAATGTTACATAAATTCATGTTTGTCATGGGACTGTAGCTCATGTAAATTAATTTTATTGTAATATTCTTACTTAATGTGGAAATTGATAGCTTTTTTTGTAAATTTATATTCTTTTATTATTTTATTTGCTTAGTATTGAATCCACAAATAAAGCATTGTGTTCGCTTTTATATATTGATCCAACATGAGGAAATCGGTAATTTTTTTAATTTTCTTAATTGTAACTTTTTTTTTTTACTTTGTCATATACGAAAAAATTGTTATCGTCATAAAAAAATTGAGCTCGAGATTTTAACGAATCGTTATGCTACAAAACTCTTTAATAAAAAAATATGTATGTGAGTGTCTGCTTGAATAAATGATCATAAATATAAATGATTCAAATATCATGATAATTTAAAAGTATTTAATCTAGACGGATGAAATCCCCAGGTGTTTACATCAAATTAGTAGATTTCTTTTATCAAGATTTGAACACAATCCATATAGAGAGGAAAACTGCCTTTCTTGTTATCCTTACATAAGTTAGTATGATATTTGAAAATGAAAAGAATTAGATGAGTAAAATTCGTATTTAATATCGGAAAGGTAAATAAGTATTACGCTTGAAACCAAATCCGTCTAAGAGTTAACGGTCTGCTGTTTACGTGCATGTAAATCCAATTATTCAGAAACTTAAGAACTTTGATAGACGAAATTTGGCTCACAGTTTCAGCACATAAAGTGTAGATCTTATCAAATTTTTATTGGTTTATCAGTGTGCATTTTTTAAAATATGTTATGGGATAGCAAAAAAAATTTAAGACATGATGAAAAACATGAAACTTGATATGTGATTTTGTGACTTGTGTTGTCGTTCTGTGTCAAATTTTCGTTTCAATTAGTCAGAAAAAAAAAAGACATTCAAAATATAAATTTGATTCTATATTATTTTTTGTTAACCGAATCCTGGTGATTAATCGCCAAATATTGGGTGCTATCAGATTATTTTGTTAGGCGTAATATTTAGAGGTTATAACATTTATTTTAAATAAATCTTTGAAAAATCAGTGCAGTTGTTCGATTTGGAAGCCTGACTCTTAGGGTTTAAAAATTGTTTTAAATATAAATTTATTATGGCTACATTTTTAAAAATTAAAAAAAAAAACTTTTCCCATCAATGATTTATTATACATTAAAATTGTTAGTTTTTATTAGTGATTTTTCATATTAATTTTTCTAATATATACGTCATTGTTAGTGTGCTAATTTATATATAAAAAAATAAACTCTATTTCTCTTTATTATCAACATACTTTTTAATACGAACTAGAAAAAAAAAAGACCTGCTTATTCGAAAATTGATAATTCGACTATTAACATTTAGTCGAAATTTTTATTCCAGTCAAAAGATTCAGTTTCTTATCCCTGTCCTTTTGTTATACATGGTATAAAAAGTAAATTTTTCAGAAGCAATTTTATTGCCGAGTTCCGGCAACTTTTATATCCTTATCACTTAACCGGCTGCCAAGCCATAAGCGAAGTCTGATTGACGGGTAAACACAATTTTCTCATCAATGTAGCAAACTGCACGCCTTTCTTGAAATGTGACAGGGCAAATAGCGTCTCGTCTGGAATTCAATACAAAGTATCCGTTTGAAATATTTCACAGTCATTCCAAATCAGTTCTTTGGAATATAGATTGTTTAAAAGTTCCGAGGAATATCTGTTGACGATTTTGCACAAAAATAAGAGAATAAATTGTAATTTATGCATATAATTTAACGCTATAGAATTTATTTATAATTTTAGGCAGATCAAGTTAACAATACTAGTAAAACTTTCCTACACATCATTGCGCAACATTGAGCAACATTTTTCAACTATATAGCATTGCGTTTTGTACTATGTTTCGTAAAATAGTACAGAAAATTGAATTTCAGTTCGGACATCTTCTGTAGTCCTATTTGATCCATATATATATATATATATATATATATATATATATATATATATATATATCACTGTAAAAGTTATATCAAATTTAATTTTTCTGAGTAGTTATTGTTTGAGCTGTCTTGGTGAAGCACACATGGACGGTTAGCTTTCATTTGATGAATTCAAATGTTAATGTTCAAATGTTCAAATTTCATACTTATATGCAAGTTTGATGCTGTGCCCTAAAATCAATAATCATTGGGTTCACTTACAAAGGCATAGAAACTAGTAATTATAATTGCACAAATGTCATTTTACAAATAAGGAAGATCTAAAACACGGATGTTTTCTTTAAGTTTATTGTAGAATTTTTCGACATTTGCTCTTCTTTCTCTTTATATTTGTGTTTCATATATGACAAAGAAAGAAATTTTAAACTATCTTTTTAATTGAAAAACTAATCAACACAAAAAATGAATAATAAACTATTGTCGGATTCACTTTTCAGTTAAAAAATATGCAGTAAGCTATACCTAACTGTATATTTAATTTGATAAATTTATTGTGTTATGGCATATCATATAACTACATTAATAATACCTGAGAATCGATTAAATAAGCTTATTATAACCTTTTAAAGTGTCAATTATCTAAATGAATATTTTTTTTTAAATCGTTCTTTATAATAAATGAATTTTGAAAAAAAGATTAAAATGAAATCTGCTATGCATATTTCAATGTATCATGTCAGAACATTATTTCTTGAACAGCCAAGCAGCACGTGCTCGTGCAAGTTAAATTATATTTTTATTCATTTTAATCGTTTCATCGCATGAGTCACTTTAATATTGCAAACGATCCGAAAAACCTTTGTCTCGTATTGATTGTTTAAAAAAATGTCACATTTTCTATTTATTTCCTTTCACATAATCAGGTGCTCAAAATGACATTTTCTAGGTTTTATTTGCTGTAGTCATTAACTTATATATTTTTTAATCAGGCCTTTTGTAAATGCAATGGCAACGCGCTATTAAAAGCTGATTTTTTGAGATGCTCGTGCAGATAATAATGTTTTTAATTTTTCACCTACGGATTAAAACTTTTTATTTTTCGCCTGCAGATTTTTGTTGAAGCCCAAAACGTCATCCCAAAAACAACATCATGTTCTGACATGCGAATAAACCTATTGGAATTTTTTCAGCATTATTAAAGCATAATATAAATCAGCGCTATAACAGCAATAAATAAAAGAAATATGGAAAAATAAATTAATAAAATTCAAATCAATTATAGAAAATCGATTAATTACAAATTCACCTAAGGACGATTGATTAAAATTAATAATCGATTATTATTATTAATCCAAAAGATTAATGATTATTTATAACCAATGTTAATCAAATATAATTAATCACTTTTATTTTGAAACAAACCGATTGTTGTTTTGTGCAATATTATAATAGAATAAGGT
Organism: Argiope argentata; assembly: GCA_026289955.1. NCBI lineage: Eukaryota > Metazoa > Arthropoda > Arachnida > Araneae > Araneidae > Argiope > Argiope argentata. The sequence goes on along the minus strand of JAOUZG010031473.1, from coordinate 3,699,407 downwards.
AAAGCAGTTCAATAAAAGCAATAAATAAAAACACTATAGAAAATCGATTATACTTCTAAACACGATGAGTTAAGATTTATAATCGATGTTAAAATAATATATTTAATCAATTTTATTTCGAAGCAAGTCAATTGTTGACTTATTTAGTATTATAATAATATATTGTAAGTCAACGCTATAACAGCATAAATAAAAGCTCAATGGAAAAATAGGTTAATAAAATTTATATCAAATACAAAAAAAATGGATTAATTTCAAAGTCGTCTAAAAATGATTCGTAAATGCGACTGAAAATACAGGTGTTCCAGCTTTCTGTTGTCTATGTAATGATATTTTTATAAATTTAAAACCCTCTATTCCACTTTCCGAGCTTACAATACCTCACCTAGCAATCAAATTCTCCTCCCAAATTTCATAAAAAGTTTTATTTCTTTTCAAAATCCTGATTTTCCTGCAACCATATGTCATGCCTTTTCATCAGCATAACAATGTGAGAATATCCGCCCCATGAATTAAAAATCGAGTATAAATATTCCCATTGATATGACTCCATTTCGGTCCACACCTTCGCCTTCCGCTGAGCTGTCGATTGATCGCAACCACCTACGTCCCCCTCTTTCACCTCCTCTATTCTCTCTTGTTAGCCAAGTCATTTGCTCTTGGAGAGTTCGCAAAGCTCTCGAATCCCTTCCATTGAACAAAGTATACGATTTTGTGTTTGTTTCTGCTCAAAGATTTTCTTTTTTTCTTTGGGAGTAGCCGATTGTTTGAATTACTCGAGGAAGTGCACAGTCGAAAGATAAAAGAAACTTCTTTTAAATCATCTTTTGAATGTGATGAGAAATTTTTTCGGGGAAAGGTTTATTGCTGGATGTATTGCTCTCGATTATTTTGGGTTTTATTGTCGAAATTTCTTAATTTTGGCTTTCGAAACCCAATCTGTTTCAACTTAGATAGGGTGGAGCGCTATAAACAAAAACTTGATAAATTATGAAAATCAGGGAAGTAATAGTGTATCATTTCTTAATCTGGGAAACTGGGACAGAGAGTAATTTAAATTTTCCGTGGAAATTATTCTATACAGTGTGAGTTCGAGTGGAAATGTTGTTAAGTATTTAAGACTAACAAAAAAAAGTATAAAGAAACAAAATTTAAGAAATAAAAGAAAAAAGAAAGGAAAAAAACTTTTCTGTATTATATACAATGGAACAGAAGATAGGTACAGTGCCCATCTTCTAAGAATCATCTAAAGAAATTAATAATTACCTAAAGAAGAAGAAGAAAGAATCTTCTAAAAAATTTAGAAGATAGATAAACTGCACATAATAGATAAACATGTTTTTATTGGTTGATTTTATTGGGATTGGTTTGTTGTTGATATATATGACGTCTGTGGTTTTATCAAATAAATATAAATGCAATCGCGCCTTTCTAATTCTATTATGTGGTTCAAAATAACCTAGGATCTATAATTTGGATTTTATTTCTAGCTCTCAAGAATAAAACATTTTATATAACACAGAAAACGTTTATTGGCGAACACGATTGACCAACACGAATACAAAGAAAAATCTTCTATGTTACACCTCTAAGAACACATTACAAATTCTAAGTGAATTTATAAAAAAAGAGCACATGAAAGCTCTTGAGAATTTGCGCATGCGCCGATAACTACAGCTGGAAGGGGGGGGGGGGAATGCCTCTCTAAGATGGAACAAATATTTGCATACAGAAAGAACAGAAACAATTAAAATAACACGGTTTTAATATCTAACTATTTGTGGAATCAAGAGTTATATCTAAAAATTTAACTGAAATTAAATATAGCCAGGGCTATTCAATATATTCCTGGCAAACTGATGGCCAAAGGTGGTTATTCGTTTGTATATTCACAACTATTTAAATGATTAAAATGGCATATTATATAGTTTTCCTGGTATTGCCAAAGTGAGATATCACAAATTTATTCCACATTTTTTTTGTGGGGGAGGGGACAGAGTTAACGACCTTGTATTCGTTCTCCTCTTTACAGGATAAACTTCCTCTGCTTTCTCTTGCTAGCTAAATCATTTGCTGTTCGCAAAGCTCTCGAATCCATTCCAATGAACAAAGTATACGCTTTTGTGTTTGTTTCTGTTAAAAGATTTTCTTTTTTTCTTTCTAAGTGTCTTTGGGAGTGGACGATTGTTTGAATTACTTGTGGAAGTGCAGAGAAATTTCTTCTTTAAAGTATCTTGAATTTGATGAGATATTTTTTTTCGAAAGTTTTATAGTTGATCGTATTCTTTTTTTGATTCTTTTTATCGAAATTTCTTAATTTTAACTTTCGAAACTCAATCTATTTCAACTTATATAGGGTGGAGCACTATTAACAAAAGCTTGATAAATTATGAAAATGAGAGAAGTAATGGAGTATCACTTCTTTACTTGAGGAAACTAAAACAGAGGGTAATTTAAATTTTCCTTAGAAATTATTCTATACAGTATGGATTCGTGTAAAAAGCATTCAAAGCATCTAAGAATGGGGGAAAGTCTAAAGAAACAGAATTAAAGAAAGAAAAGAGAAAAGAAAGGAAACAAAAAAGAATTAGGACAAAGAAAAAACAGCTTTTTTTGCCTTACATACAATAGAACAGAAGGTAGAAAGAAATTGGAAAATAGATAAACAGCTCAATTTTGTTTTTAATAGAGCCATGATGCTATGGAATTGGTTTTCACAGATATCTATCTACAGCAAATGTAAGAATGAGCAAAATGTAAGAAAAACAATAAAAATAACACTGCTTTAATATCTATTTGTGGAAATGATTGAAGTTGTGTATAAAAGATTTTATTGAAATTGAATATAAAAATTATCCCCGGCGAACCAGCTGATCGATTGTTTGCTTATATATTTGATAGCTTATCGACTACTTGTTTTAATTAGTTTTGAATATATAAGCAAACGCAACTATTTGCTTATATATATTCATAACTATTTAAATTAGTATAATGGCGTGTCAAAGTGAGATATCGCAAACCTTATTCCACATTTTTAAAAAAAAAAAAAAAACAAAGTTAACGAGTTTGTATTCGTTTTCTCGTCCTGTTTCCGAAATCGAAATCGATGACTGTTTTATCTAAAATATACGAGTAAGGGATAAAGAAAAATTTTTAAAGTGTCTTTTGAATTGAGATAGGAATGTTGGTAACTTGCATACACTGCTTTCGGCTTTCTTCTTATTGTTATTTTGATGTCAAAATTTCTTAATTTCAGCTTTGCGGTCGAAACTCAATCTGCCCAGTTCTTTGAATTTACACTGGGTGGAGTCCTATTAATGAAAGCAAGATAAATTATAGAAGTAAGGGGAGTATTAGAATATCAATTCTTTACTTAGATACACTAGACCAAGTGAAAAATAAACTCGATATGCAAATGTAGTTATAATTTATAAGTGGAGCAAACAATGATTGCCGCTAATTTGTTTTGCTTAATATTTATTACTTGGGGGGATTCGTATTAACTGAAACTTATTAAAAAGATTGCAATTTATTTAATTTCCTACTGATGTGAATCAACCGAAGTATAAAAATTTATAATCCTATCCAAAATTAATACGTGCATTATCGATTAAAGTCAAGCCAAAAAATCTACAAGAAACAACCTATAAATAGACTCTCTGAAACTATTACTTGGTGGCCAAGTTTGGAAAGCCAAAGAGGAAAAGAAGGGCTCTACAGATCTGAGAAAAGCTAATGTTAGCAAACTCAACTCATAGCTGAATATCGATGAGAACCTGCACCTGAGTTTACTTTGTAGGTTTTCAATGAAACAAGAAACAAAGCCCTCTGGGGGAAAACCTATCAGTGTGGGTTTCTTAATTGCTCTGCACGGGCACTTGGTCTAGGAAAAGGGAAGGAGGGGGTAGGGTATTCTTTAGAAGAATGTGAAAGAGCCGAGAAGCAGTAGGTGTGAGTTTACTTATCAACTTTAAATCATATAAAATCGTGATTTCGATAATTGTTCTTGTTTCTGACTTGGAAAAATTGTAAAAGGGTATTGTTTCCTTTTTTATTTCATGAAGCGCTGGATGAGATGCCATGAAGGATTCGCAATGAAGTTGTATTATGTTAATATGACGTGCATCAAAAGCATCGGTTTATTCATATTTAAACCCACTGGCCATCTTGAAAGTTTACTGTGACGTCATGACTGAGATTAAGGCTTTGAGAAATTGCGTTTGTCATACGATTGTGATATGCCATGAATTGATTCTATAGGAATAGTATTCACAACTTGATGGAAATAAACAGCATGTGACGTAACATCATAGAGTAAAATATGAAGTTACATTCGTCATGTGACTGATATGTGAATTGGTTTTTTTGGAATGATATGCACAGCTTGTTGATGTAAGACGCAACACTAAAAGAGTTAAATATTGTGAATTTACATCATTCATATTGCTATGATGTCTGAGTTATATCATTTTATTGTTTTATGAAAGAGGATATGACGAAACACCACAATATAAAATCCTTAAGTTACGAAAGCCATGTCGGTATGATACAGCATGAATTATTCTAAAGGAATGATTTGCGTATAATCTAAAAGGATTATTTCGTGTATTTGTAAATCTTCTTCACGTTATCTTTGGACCGTGATAGCTTGGTGTTAAGGTATCGGCTTCTAAGCCATAGGATCTCAGGTTCGAAACCCATTACTCCGAAGAACCGTCGTGCAAGGGGGTCTGTTCCACATTAATCATAACTCAAGTTACCTTTGTCAAATGGCATATGGGAAACACAAATTAATACTGAATATAGGATATACACATTGTGTGTGAAAAATTTGCTTTCTAAAAAAATCCAATCTTTCTCTTTCTCAACTCTAATAGTATTTGTCAATTAATTGTAATGTTAAGTGAACTGGTTTTATTGAAATAATAAGCAAATGGTTTTAAAGAATTCTTTAAGACAACTAAATTGCATCCATTTTCTTTAAAAATGCTTCATAATTTTCTGGTTTAGTAATTGAAAAACAGATAGAATTGAATAAAATTTAATTTATTAATGTCATCATATTTCGGATTTCAAAGGAATGATTACTTCTCAGAAATTAGATTCCTGGGAATAGTTATTGTTTTACAATGACATATATTTAAAGATTTTTGTAGAAATTTATGAGAAAACATGATAATAATGAGAAATAATTTTATTTTGTATGTCATTTCTCAAATTTATGTAGTTTTTATAATATCTAATGATTATTTTTTTCTTTTACATTTCTAGAAAACTTTCACATTATTACTGGATGCCATTCATCAAGACCAAAGCTTAGTTCCGAATGGAAGTGAGTATGGCTTTTTCAAATTATTAGTTTTTATCATAACTACTTATTATTATTATTACGACTTCATAAATTTGTCGATTTCGATATTATATTAATTAAGATTGCATTCTACGGTGGTTGGTTAAAAACTTTTAATTACTATTTGAATCACACCTGTTGAAATTATGTTTATGATTTCTGCACATATTGACATAAAGCAAATTAATTTTCTGATGTCTGGAATATGATGTCTCAAAATTTAGATCATTAAATTAATTGGCGAATAATTCGTTTATTTGATTGTTTTTAGAAATGTGGATTGGCAATCATGTATATGAATACAAAAAAAATGAAACAGATATCTTATTTAATTTGACTTCAATCTAACTATGTCGTTAAATAATTGGATGAATTCCCACTAAGCTTTTCCTATATTATATTCTCAAACTTCAGTGTCTGTAGTTCAATACAAAGAAGTGGATTGCAGTATTTTAAATAGTTTATTGTGAAATTCAACAAAAATATGGAATTGTAATTTGATTAATATTAATCAAATTAATGAAGCAGTAAAATACTGTAACATTAGATCACACCCTCGCTTAATAGTAGGTAAATGTGAACAATAGTAAATAAAATTTGATCTCCTTAGTAGAGAAGCATCTATATTTCTATGGAACTCGCATAAGAACCTGTCTGAACTGAAAGGTTTTCTTTCCTTCACTGACCCTAAGGCCCATGCGCTGCAAATGAGTTTAAAAATTCAGAATATTTTAATTATTTGACTGAAAACCCTTTTTTTTTGTTTTTTGCCCTTTTGTTGAATTGTGTTGATGTGTGCATTGAGAGTCAATGAACCTTCCTCTCTCGCCATCCCCAAAATCTGGCGCTACATGTGAACTTAAACATTCAGAACATTTTAATTATTTTACTAAGAATTCAATTGTTTGGCCTTTTGTTGAAGCGAGTATTGACAGTCAATGATCTGAATAAGAAACACCTGAAACAGATCTCTGATCTTATTTAACTCCAATCGAACCGGAATGGCCTTCTCACTCGTTGAATGCGTTAATGAATCCGCACAAGGTCAAAAGCGGTCTCTCCATCTACCACGTATTTTAATTCCTCTCAATCGTGCATTTCTTTGCAGTTGGTCATTCGGAATTTGCATTCTCTCGCCTCGAAAAGAGTTATTTACCTCACTTAGATTTTCATTGGGCACGAACAGGTCAGAGTCGTGACAGGGCGGTGCTGGGACCTTCTCTGCGGCGGGGAAAATGTCGCTCTGGAGCTGAGGGGCTTATTATTTCCTCTTCGTGCTCGACGAAAACATTCATTTAATGCGCCATCAAAATATGACATATTGAGACCACGTCTTGCTGCCGAGCTGGAGGATGAAAGTGTGGCCATTCGCATCTCTTTCTGTACGTTGACTCTTTGTGCCAGTGGTAGGGATTTGCTTGAGTTTGAACACCACCGGGTCATAAACAATGCATATCCTGTGGTTGATTTATTGTTGGTTAGTCCAGTATTTCTTTTGGAAAGATAAATGTGTTGTTTGATAGGTGGGAAATGATAATTATTCTCGGTATAGTGAAAATTGTATGGAGAAGGAAATTTGATCAATCTTTCGGAATAAATGAAACTAGATTTGATTTCTGGAAAAGAAAACGTGTTAGTCCTTTATGTGGTAATGTAAGGAAATAGAAGTGGGGCGTAGCTATAAAGGATTCTGTACGGTATTTATAATGTGAGCTAAAACTATTTTTGATTTTAGATTAATTTCACTTAAGGATTTAAACTCCTGCAATCATTCAATCATTCGCTTTGCTTGCAAGGAATGAAAGCCTACAAAAATGATAGCAACCTTGTCTTATCTGCCATTTGGCGCATTTTAATACTAGACTTATCTGCCTATATCTGAAATACTAGACTTATCTGCCATTGGTTTGGCGCACTTTATTTATTCATTGTACCACCCACACATTTATCTGTGAACATAAACCATACCAAGGTGTATCACATTTTATATTCAATTAATCGTATGATAAAAAGCATCGAATCTATATTTTAGAAATGTATTTCCTTCAATTCCCTAATTAGATCAAAAATTAGGTCTTGGCATGCAATTTTGGTGTAAGAATTACATGCCAAATTTCATAGATCCCGATGTCTGGATTTTTAAATCATATTCATATAACCATCCACAAATAGACGAGTAAATAGTTAAATGTCTATATTTTTTAAAATTATAATATTGACATAACCATTTATAAACAACCAATCCATCGAAGGATTTGGTAATGGATTACAATTCTGGTAAAAAATATATGTAAAGTTTCGTTCACCTATATGATGACTTTTTGATTTGATATGTTCATATGCGTAGGAACTAAAAGGCGGATAGACAAAACCATTATGGATTTTGTTCAAAATTTGGATACAAATTCAAATTTTTGATATTAATACCATGTGTCAAGACTCATTTATACATCTAGTGGTATAATTCTTTTTCAAAATTATCGTGTTCATAAAAGGACATGTGCAAATGGCAAAGTTTTTGCGATTTGGATAAATTAAAACCAAAAAGAATGATTGAAATATCCAGTTATATTTCAATATTAATCATATCAAAATATCGAAATATATCTCATATAAGAGAGCGTAATATCCAAAGGATCACTGGCAAAGCCTTATTTCTTAGGCTGCGTAAGCCAGTAAAGTTTTTCTTCAACTTCAACGACAGAAGTTGTTGACGTTATCTGGGTGTTGTTTCCATTTCTCTTGGCACTTAATCACAATATACGCTATAAAAAAAATTTCAAGTTTATTAAAGAACTAAAAAAAAGAAGCAGGGGGGAGTACAAAACACAAGGAGAGCATGTGTCTCATAGCTAATGCTCCCTGGAATTTGGTTAATATCTTCCCGTCTAGGACGGCGAATAAATATTAGGAAGAAGACATGCTCTCAATTAACCCGGTGCTGGCGGTACCCCTCTATTTCTGCGATTTTTATGATTGCATGATATTTTATTCCACGGCCTCCCCTAATAAGCAGCACCGACACACTCGAGTGCGTCTGAAATTGCCACCTAACGATAAATCCACCTTGCCTTCTCATTTTCTCATCATGCCTCTTCCACAGGTAGTTGGTGAGATGCATTAAAAAATAATAATAAATGCTACGGCGGTGGCTTGCGTCGGGTGGGGTGCAAAATGTTCCTTTAAACTAGAAAAGGCACTTAAACGATTGTCTTGACTGGTAGACGATAAATGGCGGTAAGGAACGCCTCATCTTTATCTCTGAACATGCGGATAAGGAGCCATCGAGAGAAACTTATCGCCAAAATAGACAAACCTTGGCGACCGTTTTTTATTTCGACATGGTTTTTTTTTTATTTTGTTTCATGTATCCCGTTTTTTCTGCTGCATATCTTATAATAAAGATTATGTGAAGTCAATTATATTATTGATTATTCGGGGTATTGGCGATCGTTTCAGGAGTTTCGGCTATATTCATTAAATGCTGCCGTTCTTGCAAATTCTTGTACGTATCTAATAAGAAATCCTATGTAAAGACAAGTGTATTATTGATTTTTCTGTGAGTAAATATAAAAAATAAAATAATATATTTTGTTTGTATATAATTTTAAAAAGCTATCTTTCTAATATTGTCTTCCTTTTATTTATACATTTTAAAAAATGGCGTGTTTTGCGTTCTGCTTCCTTTATAATAAAAAAAATTTACATATGCGGTTTGAAAACGTATTCGATTTTGGTTGAAATCAAGAATCCAATTTCATTGGTTCATCTCGTTCCATTTCTGAGAACTATGGTCGGTACTTCCACAGGTCATGAAAAGTGCTTAAAAAGAGCTTAAATTTAAAAGCCACTTATGTTGTTGTTGTTTCTTATGGCACTTGCCTATGGACAGCCTCCCTCCACCCGCTGATACAGCAGCAGATTTAAGCCGAAATGAGCGTCTCTTGTTTTTTAAGTAGCGCCAACTAGAGCCAAGAGTACGACTTAACTACACGTTCACCACATTTGCTTGCACAGCCCCTTTTTACAAGGGGCATAGTCACATATCTCACAGATAGCACACAGAAGAACGACCATGCCCAAACCGGGACTCGAACCCGGAACTCCCAGAGCACGAGAAAGTCGCGCTATCTCTGTGCCAGAAACCGGCAAAACCACTTATAAGCACCTTAAAAGCGCTTAATTTTCAGAAAAGGTCGTTAAAAAGTATTTAATTTTCTCGGGAAGACGGAGGAAGCTTTTCATCTTGTTTTATTTTCCCACAAGTTGAATATGATAATTTGAAATCATGGTACCGTAAAGTTTGTTTACTGGATGTATCAAAAAAGTAAAACCAACTAAAGGGAAGATTTCGAAGAAGTATTCCCAGAGATTCCAGCGTATATAGAGATAACGCTTAGTTATTACCCCCTTTTTTTCCTGCAGAAACTACATGATTTAATATAACAGCAACAATGATTTAGTCACTATAAGAGGAGTTTCGAGTAAAATGTTTTGTTTTAATTAATTAGGAAGAATGCGCCTAAAACCCTAATTAATCCAAAATCCGCCTCAATCCCAGAGATAAATCCAAAACGCCAACGATCAGACGACGAATCAATTAAAATGCTTATTCACTCCTAAGGTTGGACAAACCACCGTGACCTAGGGGTAAAGTCTCGGCTACAGAACGGAAGGGTTTCAAGGTCAAGACTCGATTTCACCGTAAAACTCAGTTAAAGCAGGTCTCGTACACGTTAAATCTTGCAGGACCAAACTTGCTCCTGTTACACTATTTTAAAACAGAGAAAAAATACTATACTCACAAAATACACAGCTTATGCATGTATGTTTATACAAAGATTCCTAATTTTTGGAATAAGTACTTAATTTTTTTTCTATAGTTTCTTACTACGCACTCTGTTCCATTATTTTATTTTCTCATACTCTTAGAAAGAACGAGAAGTGAAAAATTAATATTGGATGGAATTTTGTCCTATAAATTTAGTAATAAAATCTTTCATCAAATTTTACCTTTCGAATTCGTTTCACTTTTTATTAATTATATTCCAATTAAAAGAAGGAGGGAGGGCTAACAGCATAAATAATGTCACTTTCATTTTGAATTAGTTATGTAGTTCTAGTATAGACTAACTATTCCTCAAATTTTATATTAATAGTTTTATGAGTTGGGATATGTATGCGTGCGCGTGAGTGTTAGTTATTTGGCTCACAAATAAACACACATTCTTAGTTACAAAAAATACTTACTGAATGTTTCCGAAATAGGAGAATTTTAAAACACATAGGTTCCTTACATTTTGTAGAGTTTTTATGTGTGTGAGAGGAATACAGTGTTTTTCATGTATGCAATACATTGTTCTCATGTTCAATATATTTCATGTATGCAAGAAAATAAAATAAAATAACTTTTTTACAAACTGATAAAACCTATTAATACTATATATAACAACCGAACAAATCTATAATTCTTATATTTTGATTTCAAAAGCAAATGATGTTATTCATAACATTTGTTTTTATCATTTCCTTTCAATTTCCTAAAAACATTCTTACTCGAAAGTCCCTCTACAGGAAAAGTAGGATTTTACATTCCATCATAAAATTGATGAAATTAAGCAATAATTCCGAAATAAATTATTTGTTTTGTGAAAAAAAAACATAGGATTTTGACAAACCTCAAAAGATGCTGTTTCTTCACGAAAGAACAACAATGGCAACAAAAGGTGGCAACTTCTATCGCATGTAGCAAACACTGTTATTTTTATTTCCATTTCCAATTATTCCGGTACACGTGAATTGCCGTTTGCATTGAAAAAAGTGGAACCATTACTGAAACTACCTGTTGCGAACTCGTGCCGACCCGTGAGTATCCTCGCCCATGTCGGACCACTCCCTGTTGCTACAGATCCCGAAGTTCATCAGTGTGCACCCTCGGTGGACTATGACCTTTCGATCCATTTGCCCCTGGGGGCCTTGGAATGAAATGCTGCTACCGACAACCCTCACTTTCTTCGACGAACAGAACGACTTCCCCGTCGGTCCTTTGACCCCAGATGATCTTCCCGCATCCTTAGTCTTTGCCAGCTTTCTAAATTGCAAGCATTGCACTTTCGGAAATTTTTAAAAAATGAACTGGTTATATTATCTAAGGCACAATAAATTGACCCTCCCTTAAGTAATAAATTATGCTTGTTTGAGATTTTAAAAGTTTTAATGGAATTTAATGACAATTTATAAATTTCATTTTTGCTGATATTTTGTATCCCGTTTTAATGTTGTTGTTGTTGTTTCTTATGGCTTTTGCCATGGACAACCTATCTAAGGTAGTCAGCAATTTAAACCTTATCAGCGTCTCTTATTTTGTTGTTACTTATGGCATTTGCCTATGGACAAGTCCCCCGCTTATACAGCAGCAGATTTAAGCCGAAAGGATCGTCTCTTGTTTTTGAAGTAGCGCCAACGAGGGCCAAAAGTACGACTTAGCCCCACACACTCACCACATTTGCTTGCACAGTTCCTTTTTACAGGGGGGCACAGTCATACATCTCACAGATAGCACACAGAACAACAACCATGCCCAAACCGGGACTCGAACCCGGGACTCCCAGAACACGAGGAAGACACGCTACCTCTGTGCCAGAAAGACGGCACTCTTGTTTTGTAGTAACATCAACTAAGGGCCAAGAGTACGACTCGCTCAAGAGAGTACTCACTCATCACATTCACTCGCACTGTCCTTTTTTTCCTAAGGAGCACATTCACACCGCTTACAGATATAACACAGAAGACCAACTATGTCCGAACCAGGATTCGAGCCCGAGATGCCCAGATCACGGGGAAGACGCCCTACCCCTATGCCATGACGCCGGCCCGTTTATAATTGTGCAATATATGATTTTTAAATCTGTTAATTTTTTTTATATAGCAAACCCTAACATTTCAGTGTAACCTGATTAGGATGAAGGTTTGGGTTACTATCCAAAACTAAATTGAAAATTTTCAGTCTTTAATGCTAAAAGAATCATATAATTATAAATTAAATATCGTTTTAATTGTTGTTAGAAAATAAATGCTAATAGAATCACATAGTTAAGATACAATTTCTAACTGAATCTCTAATTTGTCTAAACACCCAACTTTTAAAACCAAGAAGAATTCATTAAATTCTTTTTCGTTGTCTACTACTATTTAATCAAAGAAGGAAACTTACAATTTTATTTTTATTTTATTAAAATTTCTGTCCCGTTCTCAAATTTCTGATAAAACGTCAAATATTAATGATTCTTTAAAATTTGTTTTTTTTTAATAATTATTTAGTTAACTTAATTCATATTTGTTTAAATCAGTTAATATCGATTGTCTTAATAATTTTACACACATAGGAAAAATTTCTTCAATTAAAAAACAACATTTCATCTTGCTCTCGCCAAAACTAAGTTGCTTCATTATTATGTAGGCGCCTTTGAAAGCAGATGCGTTTTTAAACGGCTGACGTAGAACTATGACATTATAGCCGTTATTTCATCTCAAAATCGGTCATCTCCAAAACTTTGTTAGCCAGCTAAAAAAAATTATCATTGTATATGTATATATACCTAAATATATAGACCCATAAAGAAGTTTCGTGATTGCTTCAAACCAGTTTAAACTGGTTTATGACTTAAATTTATTAAGGTAAAGACTTAAAAATAATAATGTTCTCACATGATAACTTGTAATTTGTGATCCTAGATTTCATTTTCTTTTATCTTAAAACTATCTTCCTTTCAGAAGACTTTTTATATATATTTTTAATATTTTTTCATTTGTACAGTTTTTTCCACTTATTACGCATTTACTTTTAGCGCATAGCGTCGACAGCTGAATGAAAAACGTAATCTAAAATATCAAACTACATAACTGACTATGAGTAACTTCTAACTGAGGCAATTTTATCACGCTTACCCCCAAAGAAGTTTATAAGAAATGTTAGTTTCTCTATACCGCATTACGATCTTTATTTCAATGCTTTACGAATCGACTGCGTGGGTGTAGTACTGAAAGGCCTCTTCTGTTTGAAAAAAAGATAAATACCGCCTTGTATCGATCCCGAGATACATCAACATAACACATCCCTCCAATGCAAACCCACTTCACGAGTGCACCTGCAAAAGCTAATAAACCATGGAGGCCGCAGAGTGCATCCCTCAAGGACCCTGCCGCTCGGCTACCAGAATCTGGCTCCTCAAGAGCCTCTGGCACCTGAGTGCTCTGGAGGCGTCTCTCTGTTTGTTTGAGATCACTCGCTTTTATTTATCTCGATGACTAAAATGGGAAGCTCTGGAGAGGGAGATACAAAAGAAAAACGGTCTCGGTCAATGGTTGGATGCGTTCTGGACTGGGATTGTTGCAAGAGTTTTCGTGCTGGAGTTGGAATGAATGAAGTGCCGTTGGCTTTTCAGAATTTATTTGAAGTTTGGAATACAATTTTTTGGTAAACTTTGATAAGTGGGCTGGTGTACCAGAAACACCAGTTTCTTTAAAGTTCAAGTTCAATGGGTGAATTGAGTAACGAAACGAATGGAATGATTTTAGCAGAGCCTCTTGAGCTATCGGTTACAACTTCAAAGAGGAAACATGGAAGGTTATTATTTATGATTATAAAAATAGTTTTAATATATTTTCTTTAACAATTGTATTAGTACAAGGTCGGTCGGTCGAGTGAGGGTTATTGGCGTAAGAGCCATATTTGACTAAACCGCGCCAATCAAAGTGTAAAAGATATAAAATACACTCGATTGTTAAATTAATATAGATATATTGAGATAAAATAGTGTAAATATGATTCAAATAATAATTTCAGAGAAAATTTGGAACTATGTGCCGTGAAAATTTGAAACAATGATAGATGAACTTAAAAGAAATATTCAACATAAACAGAAAAAATAGAAAATTTCTATATGCAAGTAAAAAACCTGATAGTACTTAAGAATTTAAAAGCATTTTGTGTATTGATACAAGAGAAAACAAGTAATATAAAAAAATTAAATCAATTCCTACTTTGGTCAACAAAGGAAACTTGTATTTTGGTTACTTTTTATTAAATAATTTAAATTAATATAAATAAATGATAAATAAATATTATTATCGCAAGAATTGAACTCGCATTCTTTACTTCATGAGAAAAATGCTGAAATCCTCGCATTTTACCAATTGAGCTACTGCCTGTTGATTTCGATTTTCATTACAAACTGCTAAAACTTTATTTCAAGTATTAAAAATTAATTAAATTTAATTAATGACTTAATATTTGAAAAAACTGTATTAATATCAAATGTCATCCACTACAAGTTTTAAAAAATCTACTTGAGCTTGAGTGGGTGAACAAAAAGTATTTTTTTAACTATTGAAAATCTGAACAAGATATATACAGGGAGAAATTAATAGTAGGAATTGAAAAATCGAATTTGATAGAGATGGTATATTTATGCTTTTCAGTCGCTTGATTACTCTTCAATGATTTTAAAAAGCAAGTGTAGTGAAAAAAGGCCATTTTTTAATTTTTCAAAAACACACCTGGAGTACAGAACTCTGAAGCGAAATTTGTGAATAGTGATTGCTGTAAATAATTTTCTCTAAGAGGGTCGCGATCTTAAATCCGGCTTATTTGTAAGATCTCCAGTATAGAAAAAGGAAATATGGAGCAATGAAATCAGTAGGCCTAAGTTTTTAAAAGTATTTTCTTGGAAAAGGCATTTATAAAAAGACTAAAATTCCTACATTAGTCTGGGTCTCACTGTTCTTAATTGCCGTTGATTTCATTAACTAATTTGTTAGTTCTTACCTATTAGCAAAGACGTCACGTTACTGGAAGTGCGAATATCGAGTTCTTATTCTCATAAGCCAAAGCATTCAGATTTCGGTCCCGAACTGACGCACAACTCCCGTCGGCGTCCTGGCATAGTGGTAGCGCGTCTTCTCCGTGATCTGGGCGTCCCGGTTCGGGCGTAGTAGTTCTTCTGTGTTCTATCGGTAAGCTGTGTGAACGTCCCCTTTTAAGGAGGCACGTTCACACAGCTTAGCGATAGAACACAGCAGATAGTTACAGATAGGACTGTACAAACGAATGTGATAGGTGAGTAGCTAAGTCTTACTCTTGGCCCTAATTAGAGTAGCAATTGGAGTAAACAAGAGTAGCTCATTTGGGCTTAAAATAGCTGATGCATCAGCGAAGCTTGTCTATGGTGAGTGTTATTAGAAACAACAGCAACAACTCCCATTAATTTCTACTTTAAGCGAACAATCCTGATTTTCCCTTTTCGGTTCCAAATCTTCTATTAGCTGAGACTGTTTGGATATTGTCTTTTCTGATTTTGGATTTAACACCATTTGCTACTCAATCCACTAAATATCTCCGACTAAGCTAAAAGAAAATCTGGAAAAATGTTAAATCGCAAGTTATAAATAATAATTTTAAGGAATTACATAAAATACCGGGTGTCCAAAAAGTTCCCGTACTGATGATTTGTGAATTTATTTTACAAAAACAACTGGTTTAAAAAGAATTATTTTTATGCCAACGATAAAAAGCACTTTTAACATAACTAAGGAAAAAAATGCTGAACTTACATTTATAATAAATGTTAAAAATGTCCACCCCTTTGTTGGAGACGAAGCTGTACTCGTTTGCGCATGTTTTTCGAAACGCGTTTTAACGTGCTAGGAGTGATTTCTTGTATCCTTTGGCTAATTGCGATTTTCAAATCATCTATTGTTTGAAGACCACCTGCATAAAATTTGTCCTTTAAGTATCCCTACAGAAAAAGGTCCGGTATGGTCAGATTAGGGGATCGAGGTGGCCAAATATTTTTTTTAATGCTTCCAATGCATAAAAAATCTTGGAGCCTTTCTTTATGCAACGGTTAGCAGACGATAAAATTTAATATACTTGAAAAAAATCATGGACAAAGATTTTTTAAATTTGGAGTACGGGAAGTTATCGGACACCCGGTAGTTTCCTTTTTTGTTCGATTGAAATAACTGAAAAATTCAGATTAGATATGTTTCGGCTATATTAAGTTTGCACAAAAATTATTTAATATTGTATTTTTTTCCTTCAGATAATTAATAATTTTGTTCAATAAAATATGGCTACAAAAACAAAACTAAACAGTGAAATATTTAAATACTGTATGAATTTTAATAATGTTATAAATTTTTTTAAATTAAACACTTTTAGTTGTTTAATTTATTAATTAGAATGTCGTTTGAAAATTCATGGAAAATAGAAAAAAAGGCGCTCACAAATTATTTCATAAATGCTATGTCGATAATGCTGTTCAGTGAAACAATTTCTCATTATTCCCCTGAAATTTTTTTATTAAAAAAAATATCCTGCTGCATCTTTTCTCACGCATGTCTCACATCCACTTCGTGCAGAAACAAAGCAAGTTTACAACCTCCAGATTGAGCTTTATAAACCAGAAATAGGTAATAAAAGGAAATGTTTATTGCAAAGGAGCGCTTCCCTAACGTACGAATTTACTCCCTAATGGGCGCTAAAAGTGTGAGGACACTGTGAATCCCGGTGCCCATCACTCGCGGAGGGGTTTTATGGCGTTATGTTTTTAGCTGTTTTGGAAACATATTTCTTCCGGACGGACCATGTGTGGTGACTTATTACCCAAATGAAGGAAACATGCCTGCGCACTCTTCCCCGCGAGTTAGGTTCGTCACTGTAACATATAAGGACTCTTGTTCGTGGGTTTGTATTCACAGATCGCAATGAATGGTGTCTTTATATGTTTGTATTCAAATTTACACTGTTTTCTTAGACGACTATGGGTAGTTTTATCGATTCCACATTTTCTAGAATTAGGTTTTAATGGCGGCGTTTTCTGAGAGGTCTTATCTTATATGTTGACTGTAAAAAAAAAAAAAGATGCTTAATAATCTTTGCCAAAGTATATTTATAAAATGGACGTAATGGTTTTATTTTACTACCCTTCGTTTCAGACCTTTCTAAACAGCAAACCAGTCATTATTCAAAATTAAGTCTATTTATCTGTCTCAGGTTTATTTGGATTGCCGGACAGACTGATTTCTGTTGTCGTTGTTACTTATGGCACTTGCCTATGGACAAGTCCCCCGCTGATACAGTAGCAGACTTAGCTACACATTCACCACATTTGCTTGCACATCCCCTTTTTACAGGGGGGCACATTCAGATACACCTCACAGAAGAACAACCTCACACACCTCACAGTAGAACAACCATGCCCGAACCAGGACTCCCAGAACATGAGGAAGATGCGCTACCTCTGTGCCAGAAAGCTGGCAAACTGATTTCTTCTGAACGCAGTCTACAACTATACAAAATTGGTCTAAAGAACGCATACTAAATTTCATCCGTCTAGTTCAAAGCGTTTTTGAGTTATCTTTGTCACAGACAGACAGGACAGACTTTTCCAAAAATGAATTTTTCGAACTGAAGGAAGTCTAAAAAAGTGGAGTTTCGTTCGAATCTCGGGTTCGGAAATTTTTGGTGATTACAATATTTTCTCTAATTAGAATACGAGAAAATAATAAAAGATTTATTGTTTTCAATTCCCAACATAAACTTATGCTGTTGTTGTTACTTATGGCACTTGCCATGGACAAGGCCCCCTCCGATACAGCAACAGATTTAAGTCGAAAGGAGCGTCTCTTGTTTTTGAAGTAGGGCCAAGAGTACGACTTAGTTACACACTCGCCACATTCGCTTGCACAACCTCTTTTTACAGGGGGGGCACATTCACACATCTCACAGATAGCACACAGAAGAACAGCCATGCCCGAACTGGGACTCGAACCCGGGACTCCCAGAACATGAAGAAGACGTGCTACCTCTGCGCCAGAATGCCGGCACGTAAACTTATAAATACATTATATAGTTGCAATAGACAAAGTGTCAACAATTATATACAAAGTAAGCCATTCTTATTTTTAAAAATTTTATTCTTATGAACCTATGATTATTTATTTTATAAATGTTTTGTTTTCGTTGATTGGGAGGTAACGCCATGACGGTATTGATCAAATATAAAAATATCAAAGAATTTTGAGTAAAAAAACCGGTCCTGGTGAAACTGTAATTTAAGCGCCTCACGCCCATAAATAGTCACGTCAAGGTGAGAAATATATCTCCGATAATACTTCCTAAATTTATATTCCATGCGAAAACAGTTCTTAAAAACTGGACAGTGAACTGCTATCATCTCATGTATGTCTCACTATATGACCTTAGCTTCTTTTTTTATGGTACTTTTCCGAGAATTTCAGCTTTACGCCGATGTAAAACAAATAAAGTGACAAATTTTATGATTTACCTAATGATAGAACAAGATTCTGAGCATTAATACATCAGTTTCCGACCATAAAACAGCTCGGAATTCTTCGCCACGAGCTATACAGGTGGTTAAAAACAGGCATTCGTTGGACTCCGTAAAATTATTTGCAGTGTCATCCACTTTTTGGAGGTACTTTCTTATGACAATCGTGTTCTCTGACCACCTGACGTACAACTCAGTTATCTTCATGCCGCGGTTTGTTTAATAAATTTTCAACCTTTTCGCACACAACATAAAAAAAAGAATTACTAAGTGGATAAAAACAAACGTGATTCGAATGTTCACTGTCATTTCCTATTGTTGTCCTCCATAATTTAGGAATAAAGAAGCCTCTTGGAGTGTTCGTCTTTGTAATGGAAGGCTTCGTTTTGCAGCGTAATATGTTGTGCTGACGGGAACAGAACTGTCAAGCGTGGTTAAGCCGCTTGGATAAATGGCGCGAAATTCCTGAAACGACTAAGCCTGCTCATTGGGGGAAGGTGGAGTTCTAAATTCGTTCTGTTTGGGTCATTAGAATGAAAGATTTAGACTTTAAAAGATATTTTATTGGGTAGAAGATGATAAAGTGTTGTTGAGAAAGGAAACTGTTTGTCAGCGGAGAGAAAGTGTGTTTAAATGTTTCATGACAACGAAATTTGCACCTGCTTGCTGCTATTTTTTGTTACTCAGCAATGCGCAATACCAGATTCCTATTTTCTTCTAATTTTTGTTTCTCCTTCTTTAATTTATTATGTTGATATATCTGTAGAGAAAGGTATTGTTATTTTTTAAATAACCGTCTTATTTTTTCTCAATATAAAATAAAATAGCGTTTGTTTATAGAGTTTCCTATTTTGCCAAGGACAAATAATGAGATTTGGATTCCATTTTCTTTTGAGATGTAAATTCGTTAAGATTCCACTTAATTGAGGAAATAGAGTAAAATTTTAAGGTACAATATTTATTTTTCATCTGTTCTTACAAAAAAAAAACTATTAATAATTTAGAATAATTAATATATCAAAAAAATTGTTAAAATTTAATTATCAGTACTTACGTTAAAAAAAATTTAATTTGTAAACTTTATATTAGATAAATTCAGTTATAGCATCAAAATATCACTCATAACACACTTCTGAAAGCGAAATATTTGAATGTATATTGAACTGCCATCGACTTGATAGTTCTACCATTTTTTTCCACCATTATTTCCCTAACACCTAGATATCTATATAGAATTGAAAGATAATGCGCGGTAATTTGACTTTTATAATCAATCAGCAACAAGCTTTGTTTAATTTGATGAAACATTATAGCAACTATTAAACATTTTATTTCTTTCCAAGGGTGTTTGGGGGACAAACTTCGTAATTTTGAGCTATGCTCAGATGACGAGGATGACTCTTGAACAACACATTATAGTGGAAGGACTATGGACTTCAAAAGTAGTAAGCGAATGAAATGTATCACAAAATCTTGCTGCATCCGTTTTACAAGGTCGCTGCGTTAATTAATTCTTACAATTAGCTCACACTTTCCCTATATATATATATATATATATATATATATATATATATATATATATAATATAATATCAAATTTTCAATCGTTAATAAAATGCAATCATACAATCAAGTTCAAGTAAATTTTTTAAAACTTATTTATAGGGGATGACATTTGATGTTTATACATTTTTTTCAAATATTAATTCATTAATTATTTATTAATTCATTAAAACTAACTTTCGAGGCAAAAATCTTCATTTCCTCACTGCTAAATAAGTAACGAATTCAATTGGTTTCCCCCCCCCCACGCCAAAGCGGTTAAGCTTAATTATTATTGTCTAGAATAAAACATAAGCTACTAATTATTCCGGTGAATTAAATGGTAAATTTTTTATTAATTAAAAACTAACTTTCCCGCTAATAAGTCTTCATTTCCCCACTGCCAAATGAGTAAGACTTCAGTTTGTTTTTCCCCCACGCCAATGAGGTTAACATGTTTTCAATCTATTATTTCAAACGATTCTGTTTATTTTCTTAATGTTTCATGCTTTTATATTTAAACGTTGTTAATTAATCTATTTTTCGGATTCATTTTCAAGTGCTTTCGAATTAAAATAATACAGAATAAAGATAAAAATTTCTAATCTGTAATGTGTAACCCCAACTGGCGTAGAAAATTCACGCATTTGTGTTGCTCAATTGGCGTTGAAAATTCATTCTTAATGTTTCACGCAATTAAATTTAAACATTGTTAATTAATCTATTTTTCGGTTTCATCTTCAAGTGCTTTCGAATTAAAATAATACAGAATAAAGATAAAAATTTCTAATCTATAAGGTGATACCCCAACGGGCGTTGAAAATTCACGCATTTGTGTTGCTCAATTGGCGTTGAAAATTCAACGCTAGTTGTTGACCTAAGCAGTATTCAACACCAATTGTTTTTGTTGACCTAAGTAGGAATTCACTTAATTAATACCGGGTGTCCAAAAAGTTCCCGTACTGATGATTTGTGAATTTATTTTACAAAAACAACTGGTTTAAAAAGAATTATTTTTATGCCAACGATAAAAAGCACTTTTAACATAACTAAGGAAAAAAATGCTGAACTTACATTTATAATAAATGTTAAAAATGTCCACCCCTTTGTTGGAGACGAAGCTGTACTCGTTTGCGCATGTTTTTCGAAACGCGTTTTAACGTGCTAGGAGTGATTTCTTGTATCCTTTGGCTAATTGCGATTTTCAAATCCTCTATTGTTTGAGGACCACCTGCATAAACTTTGTCCTTTAAATATCCCCTCAGAAAAAAGTCTGGGATGGTCAGGACAATGATTTTTTTAAATTTGGAGTGCGGGAACTTTTTGGACACCCGGTATATATATATATTACTTTATTTTTTCTTAAATTAGTCTTGAGTTGGAAAAAAAAATTTATAAGATGCGAGAGTGAGAGACAGAAGCCCCAAGGTATAAGGTCACTGAAAACTAAATAAATCAGATAACTAATAATGTTTCCAAATGTGATGAATGTATTAAATGTTATCAAATTTAATGCAACTGACTATACTACACCGACCGATGTTCGGACACTACGCGCCTCTTAAGACGATCGTGTTAGTGTTACAAATGACCAAGGTGGTCATTAAACTTATCAATGCTTACAACTGTCGATGGCAAAAGATACATGGCCCAACCGAACAGTGGAAACAAAAGGCTAAACTGTATCTTGCCGGCAGTGTCATGTGAACACGACTTTCGTTACCGAGTCCGCTCATTAGCATCGGCTAATGGGCTGGTAATGAATCGGCCCCGACAGCAAACAGATATCCATCGCAATCCTATTAACTCCTGCGATCGATTCATTTTGCAGCACACCTGGAGCGGGTGATCGAGAGGCACGTCTTCTCCGGCGTGCAGATTCCAGGCATGGAGTGGAAGATCAAAGGGCACCGGGGTCGTGCCGCCAGGATAAGTTACCGGTACAGGGTGCTCTGCTCCCCGCACTACTACGATTACACGTGCGCCAAATTCTGCCGGCCAAGGGACGATCGCTTCGGACACTACAAGTGCGACGAGCAGGGAGACAAGGTGTGCCTGGAAGGGTGGCAAGGACCCAACTGCGAAACAGGTGGGTGCTCTCTGTTTTGAAATTGTTTTCTTTTAAGTGCTTTAAGCTTTTCATTAAAAATTTAACTATCTGAATCAAGGGATCTTCTTCTGTACAGCCGACCACAGTGCCACCACTGAACGTAGCAGTATCGACAGGATTTGTTGTGGCCTAAGGGCCTGTTTAATAAATAGGGAAAGTAGGCAACTGCCTTGGGGCCCCGACATCGTTAAATTCTTTTGCCAGTGTTTTTCAGAGAAATTTAATTTACAAGCATCGTGCTAATATATTTGAAACGTGTTCTAATAAAATATATTTAAATTAGATTTATTCATTTTGTAAACTAAACAAATATTCAATTGAATTCTTCCTAAACCTTTCCATATTGGGGAAAAAAACGCGGTTAAATATTTTATGAAACAATGAACTCAGTTTGAATTTCAGAATAATAATGCAATTAATTGTTGAAAATTAGGCCAAAAATTTTTTTAATAGCTAAAATTCAGGATATATTTGTACGAGAATTCAATTGCCATCACTGCAAAGATAATTTTTTTTAATTATTTTCATTAAGCTATAAAAATTACTTTTGTGCAATAATATTTTCGAAATTTATTTTAGAAACATACTGAAATTCAGCTAAATTTTTAATCAATTATAATTCTAATCAAAATTTTGAAAAAATTGATTTATTGCCTAAATCGTATCCAGAAAGTGTTAATGCAGGTGGCATATTACAATTATCAAAATCTCAGAATTATTGACCGCATGTGCTTTTGTCAAATTCTTCAGTATTAGGCAAAGGGGTAAATGAAAAAAAAAAGTCTTTTTGATTTAAAATTTTGCAGATATTCCATAGAAGTTTCACAAACACTCATTTTAATCCTTTCTTTCCTCTTTATGATATAAAACTTTACATTTATTTATAAAATCGATATATTTGTTACCATATTTACAATACCATAAACCGGACAAAAAAAATTACAAATCTTTATATATAGTTATCATAAATTAGCTTTGGCTATTCTGAGATAAATATTTAGGTTTTAAATTGTTAACAGCTATGTTAATGATAATTCAAAGAGTATTTTTAATAAAATAAATCCGCAATTGAAGTCGAATTATCTTATTAAGTACAGATTTATAATAAATAATTTCTCTATTGATGTAGCAGTCACCATGAAAACGGTTTCGATCAATTACATCACATGTTCAATTTCATCTTTATCTATATTAGTATTATAAATGTGGATGGATGGATGACGTTAGTCAATCATACCAGAACAGCGGAATGAAATTGGGCAAAATTTAGCACAGAGATAGATTATAGTCTAGAATAAGACACTGGCTACCATTTATTCCAGTTAATAAAGTGGTTAATTTTTTATTAATTAAAAACTAACTTTCTTTCCAAAAATCTTCATTTCCACACTGCCAAATGAGTAAGACCAGTTTATTTTTTCTCACGCTAATGAGGTTAGGCTTAACATGTTTTCGACTGGTTATTTCAAACGATTCAGTTTATTTTCTTAGTTTTTGATGCATTTAAAATTAGACATGTTAATTAATCGATTTTTTTGGATTCATTTTGAAATACATTCATTTGAATTAAAATAAATCGGAATAAAGGAAACTAAAAATTTCTAATTTGTATTGTATTACCCCAACTGGCGTAGAAAATTCACGCATTTGCATTACCCCAATTGGAGTTGAAAATTTGATTGAAGAAATTGTGAATAAATTGTGCAGTGCGTTGTGATTGTTGACAACTGTATTTTTATTTTAATTAAAAGTTTAAGAATTATATGTATAATACTATTGTGGATATCACAATCTCGATCGATAAATAAAATAGACTTGACTTGATTTTAAAGAAATATGATTTGCTATTTTGCTTTATTTCTGGTGCATATTGTAAATTAATTGTTTTTATTTTAGTTGTGTGCTTGTATATGCACACGAAGTCGCTAGTAAAAACTAGTTTTAATATAAATCCATTCTACAACAGCTATTCAACATTTTATAGATAATCATCGATTATTCCATTTCTACGGACGCTATGTCTATCTTTTTAATAATTTTATGTCATTCTTCTAGAGATAAAATAGTTTAGAAACATAACATTCGTGAATAGGTATCATAACATCGATGATTATGATACTGTTGCATAAAGAACATGTTTCTACTCTTCATTTTACTATCATTATTATGTAATTCAAAGTCATGAAGCAGAACTAATCTATTCTCAGTTGTGTTTCAGAGTGTCTATATTTTTTATTTCTATTGATTTCCCGATTGCTGTAGAGTACATTTTGATTGGAAAATGGAATGGATAACGAAATCATATTTGCATGAACTGCAGTCTGAGAATTAAATTTGAATGACCTTGATCTAATTTGCCAGAACTTCAAATTCTTTTTTTCCCTTGATTTGAGAATCATTTGCAGAGTTCAGTTCAAATTAATTATTCATTGTACTGAAACACAATTCTTATCAAGGATTTTTCTTGGAAAAAGGTGGCAACGATTGTACCTACTAGTTCTGGTTTGAAATTTGATACGCTGGCTTTTTAACTTTTTATTTTATTTTAAACTTGTTATGATATTTGTTTCAAAAGGTTTATTTCATTATTTCCCTCACTGATATTACCTAAAAATATTAACTGAGTAATAATTTGTCTGCACAGCTTGCTAAACTTATAATAATTTATGTCCTTCAAAATGATTTTCAAGAAATATTTTTTATGCGACACCGCTGATGAAAAATTACTATATTTTTCTCTTTGTTGCATTGGTTTGATAATATTGAACATAAAGCTAGTAAAGACATACTTAAAATTTAATATCACTCCTACACTTAGCTTATATTGATTAACTCTAATTTAATAAATAACTGAAAAAATTATTTTTTTCCTTTATTTTTTACAACGAAATTTTGTAATAAAGAAATTTTGATTAAATAATTGAATTTTTAATTCTTTATTTTTAATTCAAACTAATTTTTTATTAGAACTCCTGCTTTTAATCGTTTGATTTAAATACCCTTTATTGAAAACTTTAAAAAATGTATAATGCAGGATAAAAATTAGTCATGCAACTAAGATGGGTCTCCATATTTTATGTTAGTTTTTTTCAGCAGTCTATAAAACATGCTTTATTTTTGAAAAAAGAACACTAAAATTTGAACATTTATAACTAATCCAAGCTTTAATACTCCCAAAATATATTATACAGAAAATTTTGGTTGTAGCCATTCAGAAATCTGCATGATTAATACCGAATGAAAGGAAATATATATATATATATATATATATATATATATATATTGTTATTCAATATTTTTTTACTGAATATGCAAATATTGGTACAGCTTCTATAAATTAATTCGAATTGTGTGATAAAACTTATTAGTTGCTTGCTAAGCCTATCAAATTAATTATATATTTTTTTCAAAAATATTTTATAATTAAACAAAAGAATATTTTACTGTTTCCTTAATTTTGAACTAAAATAATATTATTAAGATTTTTAATAAATTATGCTTATGATAAAATAATCGTTTGCTTCAAAACATTTTTGAAACCATACACATATAAACATTTTTAACAAATTTCAACATTATTTTAAGTAGCTATGAATTAAATAGAATGTTTAATTAGAGCATAATATAATAATAACTGTTGGTTCAGATTCAAACTCTTTTCGAACACACACACATTGTTACTTTCTATGTATTTTTTCTACAATATTTAAAAATAATTTGGTAACTTTTTTTATGTATATAAATGTAGCTTTCAATATCATTTTAATAATTTGATGAATACTTTTTGTTCGCAGCTGTTTGTAAATTAGGATGCCATCCTGAACATGGTTTCTGCACAGTTCCAGGTGAATGCCAGTAAGTATTTTTCTTCTATTACCTTCCAAATTGTATCGATAATTCGATATGGTTTTCATGCAAAGGATCATTTTGTTACACATCGGTATGAACTACGAAGTAAATAATTAGGATTATCTATAAGTTTATTTATAAATGTTAAATGTTTGTAAACTATTTTATAAACAAGTTTATTTTTATTCAAACATATGAGATTGTTGAAACTCTATTGATAGACGCATAAATACAAATATCATGTCTATTATAGCGTCAAATATGAATTCATTAAATTTAAATCTTTTTCTTCTTCTTTTTTTTTTTTTTTTTTTTTTTTTTGAGAGAGAGAGAGAGAGAGAGAGAAAGTATCTATGAAATTGATGATTGTGTTAAAATTTGAATAATCTAGGTCTTTTTTCCCTTTTCTATAAGAGGCAGTATAAATCAAAGAGTAGAAAAAAAGGAATCTCGGAGTGAATTTTAGCAACTATTCTTTCTTTTATCTTCATAGTTCTTCATTTTTTATCTTCATAGTTTTTCATTTCAACTGACAATTTCTAATTAATCTACGTTCAAAAAAATAATTTCCCAATGGCTCGAATTTTGACTTTACTATAACTAAATTTCTAATTTGCATTTGGCTTATTATTATTATTTTCCACTGGACCAAAACCATATCGACAAATTCCTTTAAGGAACTATATACTTTCAAAATACTTTCACACGCTGTATCTTTTCTGTTTTTTAATTTCCTTCCAGGCTCTGCATTCGTCATGGTTTTTATCGAAGAAATCTTGACAAAATCTAAAAATCGAATCATTTTGAAATCCTGAAGAATAAAAATCGCTAAAGAATTAGATGATTGTTTATTCAAAACATATCACATATACATTTATATTGACCGTCTGTTGCTGAAAAATGTAGAATTAAAGTTACGAATTAACTGACAAGCCGGTTCAGAGAGGCTTTAAAATTCCTTTTCTACCTCTTCAGAATCAATTTGGCATTTGAATTCAGTCGGAATGTTTCGCTTCTGGTTTGTGCATTGATTGTTTTGATTCACAGTACATGTGTTATTTTTATTGTAATAAAAATAACACATGGATTCGGTATGCCTCTCCTTTAGTCAGTCAGATTGAAATCTAAAGCCGATATACGGTTTTAGCCTTTGGACTAAATAAAAAAAATTGCCTGTCAAGATTGTTATGATTTTTAGTTACTGCGTTCACATTCAAACATGAATATTCAAGCTGCATATGATAATTATAATTTATTGTCTTCCCACCAAAGTCGTTGATCTGTGTCTAATTTTGGACTAAATCTTTCAAATTGTGAGTTGGAAAGATTGCTTAACTGTTGTTGTTTTTTAATTAAAGATTTGTGTAAGGACACCATAAGTCATAAACACAACAAACAGAATAAATGGAATTTGTTATCTGGTTTTGATCATTAGAATTGGAGATTTTTATAAAATTTCAGACTTTATTGGTCAACGAGAAAATGATTCTGAATGCGTTCTCTATTCTCATCAATTAAATGTTGTAAAAATGGTTTTAAATGTATTCTCGATTCTCATTAGTTAAAAGAACAAATGCTGTTTTTTTTAAAAAAATGGTTCTGAATGTGTCTTCAGTTATCTGTAATTAACCGAACAAATATATCTGCACCATTCTCATCTGATAAAAGGGGGGGTATCATGATATGAAATGCATTCGAAAAAGTCGAAGAATTCATAATTCGATCCTGTTTTGAAATAACACGATAAATCATAAACACAACAAGCAAGTAAATGGAATTTAATATCTGGTTTTGATCACCGCAATTGAAGATTTTTATAAAATTTTAGACTCCATTAGTCAAAGGGGAAAATGTTCTTAGTAGGTTTTCGATTCTCAGCAAAGAAAAAATTAACTAATGAAAACGGTTCTAAATGTATTCCTGGTTCTCTTTAGTTAAAAGAATGCTGTTTTTAAGAAATCGGTTCTAAATGCATTCCATATTCTCTATAATTGAAAGAATAAATGTTGTGTTTGAAAAATGGTTCTAAACGTGTATTAGAATCTCTTCAGTTGAAAGAATAAATGCTGTGTTGTGAAAATGGTTCTAAATGTATTCCACATTCTCTACAATTGAAAGAATAAATGTTGTGTTGTGAAATGGTTTTAAATGTTTATTCGAATCTCTTCAGTTGTTAGAAGAAATGTTGTCTTGGGAAAATGGTTCTAAACGTGTATTTGAATCTCTTCAGTTGAAAGAATAAACGTTGTGTTGTGAAAATGGTTCTATATGTTTATTAGAATCTCTTCAGTTGAAAGAAGAAATGTTGAATCGAGAAAATCGTTCATAATATATTTTTGATTATCATCAATTAAAATAACGAATGGTGTCAACCATGTTGTAAAAGTGTTCCAAAAATCCGAAGAACTAATGGAACTATGAAACTTGAGCCATATATATAATTTTTAAATATATTATCTTCCTATTTTTACTGCCATTTCTGGCATCGACTATATTCATTAAATCTGTAGAATCCGACTCACAGAGCGTATAATGTATGCACTTCTCCATATCTAAATTTGACAAATTTTCGAAAACAGGATAATTTTAGACATCTTCAGTTGATTTACCCAAAGGAAGTCTGCGATGGTTCTGACGTTCCTTACTACTTTCTCGGTCACGAAATACTGCCGGTTTCACTCGAGGGCAAAGAGTCACCCCCTTCCTGTCGTTATAATCATGCCTCGGTTTGTCGATTCGATGTGAGGATGGACCCCACTTCGGCGTGACCGAAACGAAAGTGGCCGTCCCGCGTTGCATGCCAAGTGGTGTGTCGATGTCGATGTGGACCTAACTAGAAAGGAAGTTGAGTATGGCTGTTCTTATCTCAATGTCACGGCAGGCTGCGATGCATACTGTGGCCGATCTTTGCTATCGTTTACCAACGGGCTTTTCATTCAGATGTGAGGTGAATAATATGTAATTATTTTGGTGTTTAAAGACTGAAAAATATTCCTTTTGTAGATAGGAGACAGATTATCATCGAAGTTTTTTTTCAGCAATTAACTTGCTTTAATCGTTACTTTATATCATCTGTGTTTTTAAGCTCTTATATATTTTTTCCTTTACATATTTTTAGTTTATATAGCCAACCTTGGTACACCTGGAATGTTGGTTGTTTAAATTCCAATCATACATAGTTTAAAATTGAAAATTCCCAAAAAAAGTTGTTACTTTCTCATACACTTAGTACAGAGAAGGTATTGCAAACTTCAAAAGAAAAAAATGAACTTGAGATTTCGGTGGGTTTCTACGTTTTATACTTCGCATAGTTACAAAAACACATTTTTGGAACATACTCTGTATGTGTGTGACCAAAAAAATAACTGAAAAAAAAAGCTTTAAACTAACGAATGAAATTTTGTACTTAGTTTTTATACTAAATTTGAAAATTTCTATACATTTTGAATAAAATTCCTTCAAAGTAAGCCCGTTTGGTTGTTTGAATATAAATAAACACTATAACTAGAAAAGATAGAGATCTAGATAGAAATAATTCAGTTCACCGATCCGACATTTATAATGTAGACGACTATCAAATTTTCAGCGAAACTCAATTACAGATTGACCGTAATTGCACTTTCAGAAATATGCCAACAGGGTAATTCAAAAACGCAGACTTAAATATTTCAAATTTGGTATGAATCTTTGAGACTACAAGTATAGTTTTGTATCAAGTTTTTGTATCAATCGCTTGGTAAAAAACGAGTTTAAAACGCAAATTCAATTTTCGGGAACCGCATGTTAAGAATTAATCGCCAAAATAGTCGCCAAACATGACATGATAGATTCTGTAAAAAGGTTAAATTTATGCCATAGATTGATATTTCGTAATTACTGAGCGCCAATGTGAAACGCATTCTTTCAGAAAACGCCTTTATTGGAAAGCATATGGGAAAGTTTTGGAGAGATCAGTTCCATTCTTTGTTTGTTTTCCCCTCATGGTAGACATTAAAGCTGTGTTATATTGATAGCCTTGTACTTGTTCCATTTATTATATTCATGAACCTTCTCATGATATCATAGTGTCACTAATAAAATTTAACTTTCCAGATAATTTTTTATTTTAATTTCGGATACAATTCCAATATCAAAATAATATTCAAATATACATGAAGTCTTAAAATAATATTTGTTTAATTTTATGATGTTACTTAAAATTAATAAAAAAAAACTTCAAAAATGGAGAAATATTTTTAATTTATTCCAAATAAAAAGAACGAAAAGAAAACAGTTAATTTAGATGAGCGATGTAACATAAAATAAGATAAATGAAAAAATTTCGAAAATTTTCATTTTTTTTTGGAATTTTTTTAAAAAATTTGGAAGAAAGCCATTTTCTCCCTCATATCAACTACCGTTCAAGAGTATATAATATCAAGGAGTATATAATTCTCTCCTGTGTCTGTAAGCGCTTTAAAAAACGGCAACATCCGTTTATATTCATTTCTAGATTTTTATGACATTTCCTATAAATAAAACCAGAAAAAAAAGGCATGCTTTTTTAGGGGGGGTCCATGAATTTTAATATTCATTAATGGCAAAGGTATTTTACGTGCTCTTTTAAGACCAAAGAAAGTTTTCTGCATACGCTGCCGCTGCGTTAGTAAAAAAGAGTCCATACGAGTTTCTTTCATACATAATACAAAATATATCCCAAATTGTTTATTGGGAAAAACCAGTGTGAGTGGTCTCCCCAAAACCTTCTTGCCAACTCTTTAATAAAGGTATTACCCCTGAGAAAGCCTTGAACGGACTTGCCATGGAATGATCACGAAATAATAATAAACTTTTGTATGAATCAAGCATTTTTATTGAATCTATCGTATCAACATTGGCGAGTTTTTTTTTGGCCGATAAAAAGTGTCTTAAGTATCGAATTTGTGTTTTAGACGCGTTTTCCCCAACCAATTGAAACAAACATTTGGCACACAATTACAATTGTAGTCTTACAATCACATCCAAATTTGATATATTTAAATCACTGCGTGAGGAATTTACTCATTTACTTGTTTCTGAATATACAGACAAGGAACCCTTAGTCAGATTTGACTCAAACTTTGAAAAGTGTCTATGCTACAAACGTTACATCTGTTCACCAAATTTTATTTATATACCTTTACTTTTTGTAGCTATCGTGTTAATTTTTATTCGAACAGTCAAACAGACAGACTTCCTCTGTTCGAACAAAATTAGGCAGAAATCAGCGAATCCGGTGGAAAAACTGTGAATCAGTTTTCATCTGTCTTTCTGAGAAGTTTTTGAGATCTGTGTCACAGACATACAGACATTTTCCAAAAACGCATTTTTTGAACTTGGGGAGATCTAAAACATGAAGATTCGTCAAAATCTCGAGTTCAAATTGTTTGATACTTTCTCTACAATATGCATACGAAAAAGTAAAAAAGTAGTTATTGTCTTTTTAATGCAGTGAAGAGAATATTTGTTTATCAAGAAATAAAATTTAATAAAATATTTTGAGAATTATCTATTCCAAGCATTTTGCAATCATTTATATTGCAGGTAGTTTAATTTTTAAATATTTGCATATCTTGACCTGACCCACCCTCAGGTCTAAAAGTGACACATTGGGCGGACCCTGTAATTACCAGTCTCTACTTGAACTGTCTTTCACCACCCAGCAGAGACAGGACAAATGTCATTTTTTAAAGCCAACACCAAACCTTGCATCTGTCAAGACATTTCGTTCTCTCCTTCCGTGAAACAAGATATCATCCCATTTTCGGTAGAAGGGTCACAGGAAGTGTTCCTCAACCACCCACAACTCATCGGACTTCGGCTACCTGGTAACAGTCGGGACTGGTTGATTGATAAAATAAACAAATAAAAACGGCACGCCAGCAAAGAAAATGACCCAGAATCCTAATAATAAAAGCTGGATCTTATTCTACCGCCCGCATGGGCACTGTTGCGCGTCCGATTCTTCGGGCTGCAGGAGAAGGTGGCGAGGAATTTGTTCCCGTGGGAAATCCATAAGAAAAAGTTCGTGACCCTAAAGATGGCAAGGTGAGGATGACCACTTCGCCACAGATGGCCAGATCTCTGTGACACGCGCAGGTCTCAGGTGATACGAATGGCTTGTCTCCCGCAGGATTTCCAATTTGATAATTTTTCAGCGTCACTAGTTAAGTGTCCCTCCACTTAGTCGCTTTTATTTGTGTCATTTGACCAAGACGGACGGCGGCTAACCGAATAAAATGTTCTTTAGTGGGGAAATTTTCCACTTTCTTTTGATTCTGCCCCGATGAATTTCTCTTTTTTTTTTATTCACCTTGTAACTCAGTCAAAAAAGAGTGAATGGTAGTTTGTTGCCTTTTAAAAACTTTTATCGTCTGAAAGGCGCGAAAAGGGGGAAGGGGGGATTCGAACCTTTGTGGTTTGATATTTAATGTTTTTTTTAATTTACTGCATTAGCCTTTGCATTTTATGCATGAAGATTTTCATAACTTACAGAAAGAATGCCTGCCTATCTTATAACAATTCTTTATGACACTAGTGCCTATTCTTTTCATCGTGGCTCAATTGAAAAAGAAAAAGAAGAAAAGCTTCTATTTTTCAATTGAAGAATAAGATAAATGTTTACGTACTATATACTAGTAAAGTAAATCTTTAAAGAATTATTCCCTATCATTTTTAATAAATTTTAAAATATATACAAAAGAAATTGGACTTTCTTTTGAGTCGAATGGATTCTTCATTATTCAGAAAGATAACTTATTTCTTTTGAAATTTTTGCTATCTGAAAAATGTGAAAGAAAAATAATTTCGAATTGGCTTGTTTTGGGTTACATTAACTTATTTTTGTGTGATTTTTGAGAGCACTTTAGTAATGTCTTAATTTTGATTTCATCATTAACTTTTTTGATTTCATTTAATTTTTTTTCATAATTAAGACATAAAGGTGTGAATGATTTTACTGATGTAAATATTTAAAAAAAATCATAATTTTTATTATTTTTGATTTTTTTATCTCCCTCTGTAGCTTACCACTGTACTACATTCGAGTGTTTGCATTTATGTCTTGGTTTTTGAGATATTGGTCATGGGTTTCAATCTAAGTTATGTATTATACTGAGCATCTGATGATGTTTCATTCATTGCATCACTACTTTATATTAGAAAGTACTCTGAACGTTAAATTTTTAATTTAGAATTTATAGGATTTATGTTTTTTTAATTGATTATTTTTGGCATATATCAATTCCACCCATATTTTTGTTAATAGTTTTTGTTAAATTTCTTTTAAAAATGTTTCATACCTAATTAAAACAAAATGTTTATTATTAAACATTTATAATAGTGTTTAAATAAAAAAAATTAAGAACAAAATATTATCTAATTGCGAGAGGTTATCATATAGAGTAGAAAATGCAGTGATGTTTAACGTTAATACTCTCTGGCTTGTTGATCAACGTAGCTGATTCTTAAATAATTATTGGATATATATATATAAAATTAATGATTAGCCTTATTCCGTTTCCATAGTATGAAACTGGAAACAATAGGTAAGAAAATGTTCTAAATATGTTTTAAAAAAGTAAATATTTACATTTCATCATTTTATTATTATTATTAAAACGTCATTATTTTCATGATCTCTTTTATGGTTTGTACGCATTATCTGTGGTGAATCAAGATGTACTTGTGTAGGTGTGAAATTGATTATTTATAAAAAAAAGGAAATATTTAATGAAAAAGAAGATGGAATATGGTTAGATTGTTAGATACCAATAAATAAAAAGGTACTTCACTAATTTAATATTTCAGCTGAAATGAATAACTAGAAATATATTTTGTTTAGAATTTTCAAAATGTAATCCCAAAAACATATCGTATATATGCATCAAATTAGCTCAGTATTGTCTTAAAATATCTAAATAATTCCTTTTAGTAAAGCAATTTTCTTGAAAAAACACAAGGGAGGATCATAAGATGTTTATTTCCACTAATGTTTTCGTGTTTTATGTGCTTTATCATATACACCGAAAGGTTCTGAAGGATATTTGTTCGTTGAATCTTTTAATCCTTTGTCCCTTCTCCTTCTACTTTTTGATTCCTTGCGGTATTTCTTGTCCTTGGCTTGCTGCGTGACTTTGATGTGAGAATCAAACGTGCGCAAACTATTGTACTGGTCACTTGGATTCACCGTCATTGGATATCGTGAATCATTGGTGGACTCTTCTTGCTTGCTGGTGCTGGGAAAAGGAGTTTCAACAGGTGGTCCTACTGTGGGAGACAACCTTGGATTTGGCACGAGTGGCATGTTCGATTCTGAGGCCGTTCCTTTGTTGCTCTGTGCCCGGGCATTGTGTGAATTACCTTGTCTTAGAAGTTTAAGTTTGTTTTTAATCCTCTCTCTATCTTCAGGACAGCATTTGCACTTCTGGTACATCCACCTCTCCAGTTTCATCCTCTTGCCCACCTTATCACCGTCTGCGTCAATTTCATTGCTAATAAACCCCCTCCAGATCTCAGACTCCGATTTACTTAAATTTGGGGGGTGGATGTTGCTCAGGATGTGCTCTTGTAAGAGAGCAGACCCAATAGTCGATTCCGAACTTTGTTCTAAAGAGTGAGGTGGATCGGGTGTTCTTCTGTATCTCCTTTTCCAGCAGTAATGTGCAACAGTTAGAACAACACCAGCAAAACTCGCCAATGGAATGAAAATAAAAAACAATTCTATCATCAGCAAAGTATCCCCCACATAAAAGTTTTCAAAGAGGGATTTCCTTTTGCGAGGTAGGTTCTTCGAAATAAGGTTCTTCCTCTTCTTTGGCTGGAATGCACCGTTATATCTTTTCATTTTAAGATTCGGATGTTCTCTCGTTCGTGGATTTGCTATTAAAGAGTTTCTGAGAGAATGAAATGGTTTCAAATTTTTATTAAAAGCAGGCCCCGTTATCTTGCCTGTTGCTATTGGAGTATTATAAATCTTTTTTAAGAAAAGCGTTTTTGATCGTACTCCTGGTAAACGTCCAAATTCATTCTTTTCAACAGCATGAGATTTTACATTTTTAACTGTATTTTTACC
Organism: Argiope argentata; assembly: GCA_026289955.1. Lineage (NCBI taxonomy): Eukaryota > Metazoa > Arthropoda > Arachnida > Araneae > Araneidae > Argiope > Argiope argentata. The sequence continues at coordinate 3,664,114 of JAOUZG010031473.1, read as the reverse complement.
AATTAAATGATAGTTTCGTCCGTTTAAGCTTTTAGGAGGATTTAGAGGATTTAAATTCCATTTTTTTATCCCTTGTTGAACTAGACGATTGACACGTACTTTTTCCGAACTAGGAAGATATGGGTATGCATGCTTTGTTTTGAAAGGGTGGTTGTAAACTTTTGGTATCAGCTTTAACCTTCTATAATTTTCTGGAGCATGCCTTATATTTCTCATGTGGTAATGTTTTGTCTTCAATAATCCTTCGGTTCTGTGCTTGTGATCGTTGTTGAAATCATTATGCTGATGATGAGCGGTTATTAGTTGTAAGATAATCATCAAGACTATAATAATCATAGCTTAGTTATCCCATGTTTTGAATATTTTTTCTGTCTTCCAGAAGATGTTGTGGTAAGGTTACAGTCAAATACTTGGGACTGAAAAAAAAGTATAACCGAAAGAAAAATATGGCAAAATATTTTGATGTTTTGATGTTAGGATCATTGTTATAAAGAGCTTCATTATTACAATGTTTTAACAGTGATTTCAAGCGTGTGAGTGTTGATTGGTTTATATCAAAGTTTCCATTGTTGATCTTGGTAACTGAGGTACAATTTAATTTTTCTTTGGATTTCCATTATTTAGAGAAACAGCATGTTATCCGATACATTTTCTGAACTGATACATTTTCATAAAGAAATGTTTATATTTGAAGATTCTAACTTGAAAACTTTGTGTATAATATTTACTACATGTTCAATTCATAATTTAAATAGGCACATTTCCGTTTCCGAGAGCCATTGGCGAATTAAATTATATTCGCCAAATCGTCAACAAATTTTTTTAAAAAAATCGTCCACAGTTTGACGATTTTTTATGGGTTTCTAAAATGAAAAAGTACTGTTTCAAGGACCATTGGAGACAGTTAAATTATTTCCACTAAATCACCAAAAAGAAAATAAATTAATTAATTAAAATTAAATCTGCCACGCATATTTCAATGTATCATGTCAGAACATCATTCCTTGAACGATCAAGCACCATGTGCTCGTGCAATTTCAAATATATCTTTATTCATTTTAATTGTTCCATTAAATGAGTCACTTTAGCAAACGATCCAAAAGACTTTGTCTCGCATTCATTGTTTAAAAAAGTATCGCATATCCTATTTATCTCATTTCATATAATCACGTGCTCAAAATGACATTTTTCTAGGCTTTATTCGCTGTAGCCATTAACTTATTTTTTTTAAACAGAGCTTTTGTAAATGCAATCGCAACACGTTATTAAAAGCGAATTTTTTTTAGATTTTCGTGCTGATAATAAAATTTTTATTTTTTGCCTACGGATTTTTATTGACGCCAAGAAACATCATCCCCAAAACAACATCATGTTTTGACAGAATAAAAAATCGTACAAAAAATAAATAACCGCCGAATTGTTGGCGATCGTTTTACAGTCCCTGGAAACTGAAAAGTATCTTTAATAATAATTTTTAAACACTACACTTAATTTTTTGCAAATATGTTAATAAATATTTTTGAAAACTTTTTTTTTCATCTAATTTTTTTTGTAGCTTCTACTTTTTTGACATGATGATATTCACCTACCTTTGCAAAAAAAAAAAAAAAATCACCCCGATCATTCATCTGATTTTTCTCTCACCAGGTGCCGCCCCGGCTGGAAGTCAGAGCTTTGTGATCAGTGCATGCCTTATCCGGGCTGCAAACATGGATACTGCAACGGCTCGCCGTGGCAGTGCATTTGTGATATTAACTGGGGTGGAATTCTCTGTGACGGAGGTAAGTTGGCTTGCATATATTAGTAGACGTTAATGTTGCTTAGAGGCGTAGCGAGGATCAATGACATCGGGGACATAGACATTATTATTTACCTTTTCGTGATAGTTGTCTTAGAATTATTAGGTAAACACACTAATGTTTTGTCTGCATTTCCCTTTCTAATACAGCTTGCAAAGGCAAATACCTATTCATACCTTGTCTTTCGGTTTCTTACAACATCACAGCACTGGCGCAATATTAAACACTTTTATGTCCATTTATCCTCGCTCTGTCTTTGCTAATATAACGTATACAGATGTCATCAGAATTAGTTTTTATATACTATTGTAATATCGTTTCAATAAAAATAAGGGGGAAATTTCTTAGTACAATAGTTTTTGTGCATTTGCATTTCAGTATTGCCATTCCAGATAGCAGCGTATATTCATTCTCTTAAAAAATCATTTTTAATGTTAATAAAATATATGCATAATTAATATTTTAATATTATTAAATTGTAACTCGAAGTTTTCCAAGTAAATAAGAACTTAATAAAAGCATTTGATTGAGAAACGGTAGCAGTTTCTTTATTAATCAAAATTGTATTGTATCTAGCAGGTTTCCAAGTAAATAAGAATTTAATGAAAGCATTTGATTCAGACACGGTAGCCGTTTCTTTATTAATCAAAATTTACAATACAGTTGTAGTGTTTCGTTGTGCTGCCATCTATTGTGAAAAAATATTAACAAATCAAGTTGTTTGATATAAGTTCTTGGTTTACCCGTTTTACGAAAGGAATATCTTTAAAACTTTTTTTCTTCTTTTCTTTTCATATGCTTTTAATTTAAAAATATTTTTACATTCGTTTAAAAAACTATTCATTTCATTTTTTAAAATCTTAAATAGATGCTTTAGATCAGCAGTTTTTAGAATTACAAATGATTTAAAAATAACTTCTTGAATATTTCATGGATTTTATTGTATATCAGAATTTATCAGAAGTAAAAATTGTTTCACTTTTTTTATGTTATTAGATTTCAAATAAGCTGATTGCTCTGTTATTATTTCAGAAGAGTGCTATTTCAGAAGAATTCTTTCATTATGTACTCTTATTTTACTTTAACAGTATATAATACAGTTTGTATTTCATTTTAAAAACGTATAGACTTATACTGAAGCACAGCTATTTTCGTTACTTGTATATAAATTGTTTATATGCTTATATTTTTTTTATATCATGATTTACATTTTTTCTACCGTAGATCTGAATTTCTGTGGCACACACGAACCATGCCAAAATGGAGGCACCTGTGTGAATGCTGCCCCAGATAACTACACTTGTAGGTGTGCGGAGGGATTTTCAGGAACGAACTGTGATATAGGTGAGTCATTTTATATATTTGCTGCATCTCTTCAATGAAAACATCCCCTTTTTTTCTCATGAAACCCTAGAAGAATTACTCTGTACTTAAGAAGCATGATCCCTTTTGGTGATTAGTTACTTTAAAGAAGGGGGGATCTGCTAAATCGAACATAGCTAACCTCCATGATTCGACATGTATGTGGTTTACAAAATAAATGAAATGATAAATTTGCAATACCTCAAAAATTAGGAGACAGATAAACCAGGCATTTATGTTTTTGATATTGATAGGATATCTTAGCACTGGTTTTCATCCCAAAGGTTCATGTACATAAAAAACAGAACATGTTTAAGACTATTAAAAAAGCACATCTGTAATATCTAGAGATTTTAATGCATGATGGACATGAAACTGTGTTAAACGAATTATTTACAATGAAATATAACTAATATTCGTGGAAAATCAACTGATCATCAAAGGTGACTAGTTGAACTATAAAAGCAAATTTACGTAAGGAGTGCTTGAGATATTCAAACTGTTATAGAATTATTAATAAAAGAAAATTAATTGATCTCCAAAATGACAGAATTCGATTTGGAAAACGCTGAAATACCAGCTTTTGCAGCTTTTTGCCTTATTTTCAATTTTTTATTAAATACTAAAAAAGAACAGAATAGCTGACTGACAACAACTTCCTTTCTTTCATTAGTTTGTTGTTATTTTTTATGGCACTTGCCATGGACAAGCTCGCTGAGGTGGTCAGCGATTTAAGCCTAGTCAGCGTCTCTTGTTTTGTAGTAGTGCCAACTAGGACCAAGAGTACATATTCACATGGAGATACATTCACACACCTTACATGTAGAATACAGAAGAGCAACCATGAACGAGCCGGGACTTGAACCCGGGACTTCCAGATCACGGGGAAGGCTCACTGCCCCTCTGCCAGTACGCCGGCTTTTTTTCATTATTGTATTCGACTAATGTTTTGGTAATAACATCTTGGTTTGTTACAATGCTCTTAAGAATATGTTAGCATGTCAGATTAATTGTTATTCAGTGTTTGGGGGGGTGGCTATGTTCGATTTAGTAGATCCCCCATGAAGATAGCTAACCTCCATGATTCAACATACTTATATCTATCAAGCATATTAAAAATAATAAATTTAAGCAAACAGCTCGGCTAGTCATGATAGTAGGGATAAAGATATTACACTGTATCTGTATTATTTTCACTTCATTATTTTAATATTCTGTAAATTAATTTTGCAGTTGACAACCCGTGTGCTTCCTCCCCGTGCCTCAATCAAGGTACTTGTTCCGAGATAAACAACACTTTCATCTGCACGTGTCTTCCAGGATGGACCGGAAATCGCTGCCAGACAAGTACGTTTTATAACGGATGCTCTAAATGCATTCATTGTATGTAAATTCATGGTTAGAGATAGATTTCACACTTCGGTATGTAATTAACACAGTTATGCTTCTGGGTTCTTTCAAAGGATATGTCTAGTAATCTTCCAGTTGACCGACCCAAAACGAAGTCAATTCATAAGAGTTCATAATCGTTTTATAAAGTATATGCTAACATCTGCCTCCTAACCGTTACCACATATTGCATCGTAACTTCAAATACTCTTTGCTTTATCGCATACATAGTATAGAGATAATATAGTAACCGTCAAAATTTTTTAACTCGAGATTCAACTGAATTTAGCCTTCTGTCCCTTTCCGTTAGCTGGGCCTTGGCGAAAAATCACCAAAGAAATTTGGCGGAATTCTACTTTATTTGGCGATTTTTCGCTGGCGCCCGACTAATGGGAAAAGTACCTATCCTTCTTATTAAATCTACCGCCATACTTGGCGGTTTATTTAGCGATTAATCCTTGTGTTCGGTAAATGTCATAATATAAATTTGTCAACGGACATTTATTATGTAGTAATATTTATTTATTCTGGTTTTATTTTCTTTTTCTGTTTTATCTGTTATTTTATGCTTTTCTTAAATTGTCATGAAATTGGATTTTTTTTGAAGTATTATATTATTAAAGTTAAAGCAAACGATTTTAATTTAATTAAAACATTATTAAAAGTTATAAGCAAACGATTTTTATTTTAATTAAAGCATTATTAAAAGTTAAAAGAAAACGATTTTTTTTGTAAATATATTTTGTTAATTGCATTTCGATGAATTCTTGTATATACTGTTTTAGTGAAAGGAAAATAAAAGAAAAACGATGGAATTCGGAAACGCTTGGAGTCTTGTTTTGAATTTTTAAAAATATAAGATGCTCTGCAAGCTACAGAAATTTATATATAGAATTTGAAGCTTAAGAAAACGGTTAGTTTTTTAGAAAGCATATTAAATTGTGGTGCCAACCGGACGTGATTGAAGAAAAAGGTCAGTAAATTAAACTTTCGATTTCCAGTACTTTCGTTTCTATTATGGAAGATCTAATTAAACGGCGTAGTCCAATAAGGGCTAATTTTACGAAGCGTTATAATGCGTTAATAACGGCTTTGAAAGAAGAAAATTTAAATAAGGATGATATTGAAATAAAACTTTGTTCTTTAGAAAGAGTTGCTACTAATTTGGCAGAATTCGACGAAAGTGTATGTAAAGCATTAGTAGGGACTGAATCTGAAGAATATGAAGTAGAGTATGAAAAAATAGAAGAATATCGTGAAAAATTAGATGCTGCACGGATTCTTGTAAAAACTTGTTTAGAAAAACTTTCTTCTATATCCGAAGTGCCGGAGTCAGTTAATGTGGCGAAAGCTAAATTAAAACTTCCCGAAATTGAATTAATTAAGTTTGACGGTGAAGTGAAAGATTGGCTTAGCTTTTGGAGTCAATTTCGAAGAATTCACGAGGACGTTACCATCGGTGATGAAGTGAAATTTCAATATCTGATACAGAGTACTATAATAGGCAGTAGAGCGCGGGAAATAGTTGATAGTTATCCGCCAACTGCAAAAAATTATGCAAAAGTTATTGATAGCCTGAAGGCTAGATTTGGCCGTGAAGAACTTCTTGTTGAATATTATGTTAGAGAACTACTTTCATTGGTTGTAAAAAATGCTGTTAATATGAATTCGAAATTTAATATAATGCAACTTTATGACAAATTGGAATCATATTTAAGGTCACTGGAGTCTATTGGTGTAACTACTGAAAAATATGCAGCTATGCTTTTCCCGCTAGTGGAATCGTGCATTCCTGAAAATTTATTGAGAGTTTGGTTACGAAATCCAGTGAAAATTACAGTAGACAATACCGATTCTTACGGCGATAAATTGTCGCAATTGCTATTATTTCTCCGAACGGAAGTGGAAGGGGAAGAGAGGATTTTGATGGCAAAATCAGGCTTCAATTCCACAGAAACTCGGAAGCAAAGTAAAAAATATCGAGAAGTCGAAACTGTTCCGACGGCTAATGATTTGGTTTATGAAGCCAAATCTCTGAAGTCTTGTTTATTTTGTGGAAAAGTCCACAATTCACAAGATTGTTTTAAGGCTCAAAAAATGTCTTTTGATGAAAAACAAGGTATTTTAAAGAAGAATAAGGCATGTTTTACTTGTTTAAAGGTCGGACATGTTTCCAGAAAATGCAAATCTAGTGTTCAATGTATGCTTTGTCAGGGAAGACATTGGACAATTATGTGTCCTGGAAAGGTCAATAACACCAAACCTAATGCCGCAGAATCTCCCAGCACTGATGGAAATATAGTTTTATCAAATCAAAGTGAACCGGAAATTCTTTTACAAACCCTTTTAGTATTAATTGAGACGGGTGGAAGAAACAAAGTGGTAAGAGCATTATTTGATACAGGATCGCAGAGATCATACATTTTGAAGTCAACTGTTAATGAAATGAAATTTACCGCAGAACGAAGTCAAATTTTAACGCATGTAGTATTTGGCGGTGCTAGCTCCAAGAAGAAACACAATTGTTATGAACTGGCTGTGAGTAATTTAAAGAGAAATTATTCTTGTAATATTCAAGTTTTGGATCAGGATATAATTTGTGGTTATATTCCTAGCATACAAAAGGGCCCATGGGTCAAGGAGCTACAGAATAAAGATATCCAATTCACTGATGTTGGTAAAAGCTCGATGCCTATAGAATTGTTGATAGGAGCTGATTATGCTGGAAATCTCTTCACAGGAAATATATGTCCATTGTCATCTGGTTTGATTGCTTTTGAAACCTATTTGGGTTGGAGTGTAATGGGAAAACCAAAAGTGGGTTTCAACAAAAACTCCTCTATATCTCTTTTTATGCAAAGTCATGACATTTCAGACCTGTGGAGACTAGAAACTATAGGTATAATGGACCCATGTGAGACTGAAAAATCTAAAGATTTAGAACATAAAGCTTTAGACTATTTTTACAGAAATGTAAAAATTGACGAGAACGGAAGATATGAGGTTAAGCTTCCCTGGATGCGCAGTCAAGAGGAATTACCTTCAAATAGAGACATCGCTGGGAAAAGACTCGTTTCTACTAGCATGAAGTTATTAAAGAGCAATCAATTCGAATGTTATGATGCTGTCTTCGAAGAGTGGAAGAAAGAAGATATTATAGAAGATTTTTGTGAGGGTCCTGGTCACTACCTACCTCATCGAGGAGTGTTTAAGAATGATTCCACCACCAAAGTGCGGCCAGTTTTTGACGCTTCATGCAAGTCAAGAGGAAATCTTACTTTGAATGACTGTTTGATGAAGGGTCCAAATTTTATAGAGACAATACCTTCAGTACTCATGAAATTTCGGGAGGAAACTTTTGGTGTTGTTTCTGACATCAAAAAGGCGTTTCTACAGATATCAGTCGCCAAGGAAGACAGAAAATACTTAAAATTTCTGTGGTGGAAGGATGAGAACAGAGATGCGACTAAAGTGTATCAGCATTCCAGAGTAGTGTTTGGCCTGAATTGCAGTCCCTTTCTGTTGAGTGCTGTCATTCACCATCATTTGGATCAATATCTATCTTCTCCTTACCATGATACTGCTCTGAAGTTAAAGAACTCATTTTATGTCGACAATTGTTTGACATCAGTAGATTCAGAGCAGGAGCTGCAGCACTTTATTGAAGACTCAACAAAACTGATGGCACAAGCCAAGTTTGACCTTAGCGGTTGGGAATTCACAGGAGATGCAGTTTCATTAAAAAATCCAAACCCAACTCCTGTTTTAGGACTTTTGTGGGAAAAATCAGAAGATGTGCTTTTCTGTGATAATTCTTTACTGGAAATGCCTCCCGGTACAGTTACTCGACGTGTGATTTTATCTTTTGCCAATAGAGTTTTTGATCCAATTGGTTTCACTTGTCCAGTTTCTTTGCGACCTAAAATATTATTGCAAGAGAGTTGGAGGTCGAAGAAGAGCTGGGATTCTGAAGTATCACCGTACATGAAGGAAAATTTTCTGAAATGGATAGAAGATATAAAAATGTTACATCTTGTAAAAATTCCGAGGAAAATTTTTATCACCAATGTTTCTTCCGTTAGTTTCCACGTATTTTGCGATGCTAGCACCACTTCATATGCAGCAGTTGCTTTCATCCGATGCCAATCAGCCCATGAAACCTCTGTACAATTACTAGCTGCTAAATCTAGAATAGCTCCATTAAAATCCATTACTATACCAAGACTGGAACTGCTTGCCTGTTGCATTGGTGCAAGGCTCTCAAAATTTGTTAAAAGAAAGCTTAAATATTGTAAATGTGAAAACACAGTGTCGGACAGATTCTACCACAGCTCTTCAATGGATCAGACGAGACGAACCTTGGAGCGTTTTTGTCCGGAATCGAGTGAATGAAATTCGGAAACTGTCAAATGTAGAGGACTGGAGACATGTTCCGGGACCACTAAACCCTGCCGATTTGCCCTCTCGAGGATGCTCTGTTTTGAAACTTTTGAGTTCTAAATGGTGGGATGGACCAAAGTGGTTACTCTTACGTGAGGATTTGTGGCCAGAATCGAATTACTATATTAATGAAGACATTGTCTCTGTAGATTAATGTGGCCAATGGCTAAAGTTCTTGAGGTTTATCCAGGTAAGGATAAAAATGTCAGAGTTGGGCGATTGAAAACATCAAGTGGTGAGATTGTACGTCCTGTTCGTCGGATTTATCCCCTTGAGATAAAATGTGCAGAAGATGAAAGCCATCTTAGGGAAAACCCTCTTACAACAAGAAGAGGTAGAACTATAAAAGTGCCTTCAAGATTTTTGAGGACTTGAACAATGCAAATTACTTTGTATCCAATGCTTATTTACCTTATTTTCTGTTTGATTATTTACGAATAATCAAAGGTGGGAGTGTTCGGTAAATGTCATAATATAAATTTGTCAACGAACATTTATTATGTAGTAATATTTATTTATTCTGGTTTTATTTTCTTTTTCTGTTTTATCTGTTATTTTATGCTTTTCTTAAATTGTCATGAAATTGGATTTTTTTGAAGTATTATATTAAGTTAAAGCAAACGATTTTAATTTAATTAAAACATTATTAAAAGTTATAAGCAAACGATTTTTATTTTAATTAAAGCATTATTAAAAGTTAAAAGAAAACGATTTTTTTTGTAAATATATCTTGTTAATTGCATTTCGATGAATTCTTGTATATACTGTTTTAGTGAAAGGAAAATAAAAGAAAAACGATGGAATTCGGAAACGCTTGGAGTCTTGTTTTGAATTTTTAAAAATATAAGATGCTCTGCAAGCTACAGAAATTTATATATAGAATTTGAAGCTTAAGAAAACGGTTAGTTTTTTAGAAAGCATATTAAACCTTGGTTAATAGTACTCGAAAATCGAATTTGTATTTTAGATGCGTTTTTCCCACACAATTGAAACAAAATTTGTCACAAAACTCTACTTTGTTATTGTTGCACTAGCATTCAGTAATAAATAAAAAAAAAATACAAATTACTAAAACGCTGGATCATCAGATTCTTTCAACTTCGTAAAATAAGTTGGGATATTTCATTACTTCATGGCAAGTGAATACGCTTAAATAAGGGAAACCAATATCTTAAGAACATAAACATACGTTTATTAGAATGTATTTTTTATAGAACACAAAACAAAACAATGACGTCACGGGTTTTTACAAAGTAGTAGTTGAAGTTTTTTAGGATAAGAAAATCTGGAGTCGAGCTGCATCTAATTTCGCTCAAGCATGCAACAGTTATCACAAAATCCTATGCCAAATTTTGTGTATTTAAATAATCATCTCTTTAAGTTATCGTGTTTGTATGTTTCTAAAAGTATAGACCGACAGGCAATCAACTTGGATTGTCTCAAAATTCGATAGGTACCTAAAATATCATTCTTAATTCTATGTATCGAATTTAATCTCTCTAGACCTCTTCATTTTGTAGTTATTGTGTTAAATTATATTCGAAGAACTCAATCGGCAGACTTCTCTGAAGGGAATTTACTCGAACTTCGATAGTAATCTACGAATTCCGTTTTAAGACCGTATCTTCAATTTCATCCATCTATCTCAAAGCATTTTTGAGTCATCGTTGTCGGAGATTTTCTAAAAATTTGTTTTACGAACTGACTGTGGTCTAAAATATGAAAATACATCAAAATCTCGAAATCGACCTTTTCTTTTTCCCACGATCACTATATTTTTTCTGTAATACATATACGACAAAAAAAATACTAGTGGTACTTTAACGTTAACTGAACGCCAGCAAAAAACCGCCAAATATCGTAGAAATCCGCCAAATTTCTTACAACGATTTTAAATAAAAAAAAATCCCCAAATAATGTAGAATGCCAAATGTTTTGGGCGATTTTTTTGCTGACGTCCAGCTAACGAAAAAGCACCAAACTAATTTATTTTGGATTTATGTCCATAGAAGTTTAATAACATTTACGACTTGTGCATTTTATTACAAACTTCTGAACTTTTTGATAGCGGTTTATTCGAGATATTTTAAGATTTTAACATCACTCATATGTCGCCATTTTATTAAAGAATATTTTTTTTCTTCATTTTCTAGATATAAATGAGTGCGAATCAGATCCTTGCATAAACGGCGGCACTTGCTTAGACCTGGTGAATGGATACCGCTGCTTGTGTGATCCTGGATGGGAAGGAAATCAGTGTCAGTTTGGTGAGATTACAGCTTTAGTATGTTTTGTAAAATATTATCATGTCGCCATCTCATCGTTATATTTGCTAAATAAAAAAAAAAGTCTTGGCTACTTGTTTGGTTTAGTACCAATGTCAAAATAACCATAAATATCACCCCAGACGGGAATTTTGGTTACCAGGTTTTGTCGGCGGATATTTTCAAGCAGATCGCCAACTTTCACAATCGAAAAGGTTAAAAAAGACACTCTGTTTTATAAATGTTATTTCCATTTCTCTTAATATTTTATCCCTTATTAAATTCCGCGTTATTACTCACAAAATGAAAAAAATATGAAATATGTATTAAAGATAAGCTTCAAACAAATACTGATACAATTCAGTTCTAACGGCGACCAAAAAGAGCCCTGAATTTTTTTCCCAAATTATAAGAATAAACACAAGTGCATTATTATTTATTATGAAAAACTTAGGATGTGCGAATTGTATGCTACATGACTTGACGATTTAAATCTACAAATTGGGGAAATTATTGATGCTTTTTTATCACTGTTACAACTGAGAAGTACCCAAATATTTTTTAAAATGTATTCGTTCTGCCCAAATTTCTCCTTTGCTGTTTCAATAAACGTAAATTATTAAAGTTTTCACTCAATTATTAATGTTTTTATTAATGTATCCATTGATACTGTTCTGATATAGGGTACTTACATATTAGACCATCGATCTTTATAGCCAAATTTGAAAGCGTTGCCAATAAGTTGCTAAAACACCAATAATGGCAAAAAAACCACCATTATTTAAAAAAATTCTTCAAAACTTAACTGTCGTCCTCCATTTTGTTGGTTTCTTTGACATCGATGGTCTAATGCGAAAGCACCTGACAAAGTTAGTTTTCTATCGTCATTTTTTTTTTCGTTTTGTATTTTATTAACATCCATAATTCATTCAAGACAACAAAAAATTCTTGTTTTTAGTATTCATTTAGGCGCATTTGCATACTTCACTTCATTGAATTTTGGATGTGCGCAATATGAATAATTTGTATTGATTTATTTTATTTGGCATTTGAATTAGATAGAATATTGTTACATTGTAAAATGGGTCAGAATCTTTTATAAACAAAACTTGAATTGAAGTTAATATCTCGCGAATTATAGTATTACTAGATTAGAAAGTGTAATATAATTTTGAACAAGAATGTACAAATCATAATAAACATAATACATTCGAATAAAGTAATTCTCAGTTTTCTTTTTGCGTTAAATGCCCCAATTATTAAAAAAAAACAGACACATTCACGTTTAAAAGAACAGTACATATCGTTTTCATTCTTTATCTTTATAATAAATAAAAATGGGGAGTTTATTTATTCATTGCATATTTATTGGTTTAAAAAGTGACTATATAGTAATTTTCACTTTTTTGCTTGATTGGTTTCTTTGATTCTCTTTAATTAACTAACTTTGGAATAATTCGCATTCTTTCATCATTTTGCTCACTATTTTAACCCTTTAAAGGTCCGTTTTTTTCCAGGCATAGTATATTAAAATATTTTTAGAATTGGGAGTGACTTAAGGAAAGTGATTCATTTGGGTTACTACATGAATTCAATTACATTAATTAATCAAAATGGTCATTTAATTATTAAGTAACAAATCAAGAGATATTTTGTGTGAGATAAGGAACTGAAGCATTTAAGTTTCTGTATTATTGTAAAGTTTGTCAGAAACAACCAAAAATTTTGTCATCCTACATAACAGATTGACGAATTTGGTGGTAAGCGCACTTTCCATGGCCTTAAAAAAGTTTTTTTTCTCTCTCTCTCATATAAAAACTGGCTCAGCAGTAAAATTTTTAAAACTTCTTTCGAATTTGTTACCGGTACAATTTAAAAAGCTTTTAAATTACAAATTTTTTGCTCTCCTTCTAGATGCGGACGAATGCAGCACGAATCCATGTGTGAACTCCAAAGGATGCCGAAACATGGTGGGTGATTACCAATGCACCTGCCTGGCAGGCTGGAGTGGCAAGAACTGCGACCAAAACTTGAACGACTGTCTGGGCCAGTGCCTGAATGGAGCCACGTGCATAGACCTGGTCAACGACTATCACTGTGCCTGTCTGCCCGGATTTACCGGACGCGAGTGCCAGACCAACATCAACGAGTGTGCCAGCAGTCCGTGCCTCAACGGGGGAGAGTGCGTGGATCTCATAGCGGACTATCGCTGCATCTGTCCGGTCGGATACAAAGGATATCGGTGCGAAGTAAGTTGCGGAATTAATTATATACGATTTGGCATCATTTGGTTACTACAAGATTTTAAATATTATCCCTAAGTTTGTATAATCTCTATGATTATCCCTAATGCGGGCTTACACTTGGGCCAGTTATAAGATGTCAAGTAGACAGCGCATGCGTAGAAAGAGATTGATTTATGTTTGCCACAATTTCATAAGATAAATTCAGACATTCCAAGCTTGGCTATAAATTACCGTTTAGGCGTATCGTATAAATGTGGGAGTCTAAATAAATCTTCCAAAAATTAGATTCTTCAGATAGCAGGGTTTTAGTGGCGTGATGTCTGTTTTTTTTTAATTATTTTTTTAATATTTACGAGTTAGTTTCTAAATCAAGATTAAATTAATGCAAACGGAGGATGGAGAGACTTCTTTAAAATAATAAATGAATTTAATTAGAGTTAATGTCAATATTTATTGTGGGAGTATGTACAGGGAAATATTAAAGAGAATTAAAACATGGAGATATTAAATTATCAGAAAGTTAGATCATTTCCTCTAAGAGGACGTTAGAAATAGGAAAGCTTTATGATTGAAAACATATTACCGCGTAGCCGCATAGCGGGAATCGCTGGCGCGTGAGTACGACCGTGCCGAACCGTTGTTGAGTAGCCTCTGACTCAATTTTAATTGGGACAGTTTTTCAAAAGCTCGATAGATGATGTTGTTCTGGAATACTAAACTAATTAAAATTATCGTCCTCTGGGAAATAAACTAACCTTTTACAATTCTTGCTTTGAATTACATTTATCATCGACTGTTGACAAAACAAAATGAAGGCAGATGATGATTAATTAAAAAAGCTCTGTGTGGTATCCTACATAAATTATCGTTCTTTCAATAAAAGCCTATTACATAATTTTCTCCTAACTTTCATCCAAAAAAATTATAAATTCCTTTGGCTATTTTCTTTAATTCACAGTACATGAAAATGCTTTCACTTCTTTTCAGATCGACGATGACTTGTGCCATCCGAACCCTTGTCACAATGGTGCATCTTGCCTCAACAGGCAGTTCGACTACACTTGCATTTGTCCACAAGGGTACCAAGGGAAGAATTGCTCAATACCCAAAGTTCAGTGCCAAAACCCTCCCTGCGAAGGTAGATTTGAATTATAACTTAGTAGCAATCAACTTAGTTCTTTTATTGCTTGTACCATTTTGGATTTTGATTGTGGTATTAACTAAATCTTTCTGTTTTCAGTTTATACCGACAGATGCGCTACGGCAGTTCCAAATTCTTCTTTGGGGATGCGATCCATCTCTACGAGCTTGTGCGGGGACCACGGGAAATGCGTCAATGACCTCATGGGCGGATTTTCCTGTGTGTGCGATCCTGGATACACGGGAAAATACTGCCATGAAAGTAAGCCCTGAAAATTATGAATATTTAATTACAATAATAAATGAATATAATTTAGAAATAAATTATTTGCGGGGGAGATAAAAGAAATTCCATTGAAAACATTTTATCAATAGCAAGGCATCGTCTGTTCTTGTCATATACATTCAGATTATTTATTAATTTATTTTGAATTAAATACAACCATGTTTGTAAAAGAAATTCATGGATACTGTTCCATTCCGCAGTGAAAAATCGCCAAATATTGTAGAATTCCGCGAAATTTCTTACAATGATTTTAAAGCAAAAAAATCAAAAAATAATGAAGAATTCCGCCAAATTTCTTTGGCGAATTTTCACTGATGCCCAGCTAAAGGAAGAGAACCAGTATAAAAACACATTTATAGAGGTACTGGTACTTTTTTTATTACAGTTTATTTATAGATATATTATTTGAGTTTATAACAAGATGAAGTCTGTTTTTATCCTATGCAATCAGAATATTTTTTTAATTGAATACGATGTTCCCATGCTTATAAAAGATGTCTATAAATATAGAAATATCGAGTAAGCATTAAAATTTTGATGTATAATGAGCGCTTTTCAATTGCTTGTAACGGCCACAGTGGCCTGCGGATAAGGCTTCAGGCTGCAGAGTTCCAAGTTCGAAACCCATTTCATTAAAGAATCTCTGTGTAAGTGGTTTTAGTGCAAATCAAATCTGTTGAGCCCAAAATGAGAGTGTGTGTTCTTGCCATTTCACAGCATTTCAGAGTTAAAATATGCTTCCCCCAAACAGCTTTCGTGTTAATTCGAAAGAGAAACTCAATTGAGTGTTTGAAAAGGTATGGGATTTAGAGACTGTATTTCTAAGCATTATTCCGTCTACCAGGAGAAGTAACAAACAAGCTGGACGGCAATAAAATTTCATAGCTCTTATTTTAATACTGATTTTATTTTGGCATAATCAATTAATTTTTTAGGCTGTATACCAAAATGCACTAAGCAATAAACATTCACAATGGGCTGCTGAAAATTAACTGCGAAATCAACAGATGCATCGATTGTATTGTCAATGTAATCATCTATCATTGAGGTTTTGATTTTGGCAACTATCAATTATCGTTTAAATACCTGAAGTAATGTAATTGCTAATGGATTTAATCAACTTTCCAACCTTCTTTGAGAATGTTTATTTTTCATCTGTCGCATCTTATTTAGAGAGATTGTATATACCTAGTTACAGAAAAACAGGAGACAGGCTTACTGAAATAGACTTCATGCCATTGAGCTTTCAAAGGAACTATATAATTGTCTTCCACTGGAACTTTCTTAAAACTGATTAGCAGTCGAAGAAAATAAAAATAACAATATGTGCTGATGATTCCATGAAGAAATAATGGATTGTGTCTTGATCAAAAAAATGTCTGAGCTTAGATTTAGTCATTTTTAACAATTGTTTAATCTCTTTTCATATCGTTTGTAGTACCATTACAAATATAATTATATTTTATTTATTTAGATTTGATTACCATCCGTTCAATAAAAACGATGAAGCAGATTGTAAAAATCAAACATTAAATTAGGCCTACACTGAAAAAAATAAAATCATTAGATTAGATAAGACCTCATGTTGCGTTTGACTTTCATCTTGAATGAATTTAAAGTTCTTGACTTGTAATAAAAAAAATTCAAATCTAATCTCTGTCTTTAATGTAATGATGCTAAATAAAATGTTAGCAACTAATTTTGTTAATTTTTTTCAGATATAAATGATTGCCTGTCTTCCCCTTGTAAAAATGGCGGGACTTGTGTGGATGGCTTGAATTCTTTTCAATGCTTTTGTCAAGAAGGCTGGGAAGGTCGCTTTTGTCAGATAAGTAAGTATATTTATGGTGTTTTTGTTTAGTTGTAATAAAAATAATATATTATGAAGTCATTTTGTTGTTCGTAACTAACGTTAATGATTCGAAATATATATAGGCTCGCTCAATTGTTATATTGCCCAATGGTTAACTTTGATTTTATGTCTGTATAGTAAAAAAAGTTATTAAGAATATTTGTTATATAAAAGTTTTTTTTACTTTAAAAATATTTTTAATAATTAAAATTTCTTTAAAACTTTTTATTGAACATAAAATTTTACGATCCATTTTAATTCTAAATTTTTTTAAATAACTAAAAAAATTGACTTTAGCATTGATTTTTCTTCTTTTTATTATTGCTGTTGTTATTGTTAAAACATTTCTATTTGATTATTATAAAGTTATTATTAAATCCTTTTCTGACCTTTTGTGTTTAAGGCTAAATCTACAAAAATACCCGATTATCTATGAAAATTTGACTTGGGTGTTTTACTAAGTTTTCTATAACCACTTAATTGTCTTGCCAGTGTTGAAGACGGTCTCAATTATTCCTCCTCAAATTCATTCAGAAATATTTCAATAAAAAAATTACTCATAATCCTCAAGCGTTCTTTGCACTCTCAATATAATAATGATAAAACAACACATTCCTAAAATAGAATATAACACTTAATTTGACTGAAAGAAAGAGTAAAACAATTAAGGCGGATAATATCGATGTATCCCCGCATGTCTAATCAAAATTCAGTAGTTTAGAGTCGAACCTTCATCGCTGGGGGTATTTCGAGGTTTTAGGAACTTCATAATTGTCATTTTCATAAAATAAATAAATAATATGTTAAAATAATAATAATAATTTTTCATAATATGTATAAGAATTAAGGTACTTTTCCGTTAACCAGGTGCAAGCGAAAAATTGCTAAAGAAATTTGGCGGAATTCTGCATTACTTTTTCACTTGCACTCGACTAACGGAAAAGTACCAGAATTAATAGGAATAATTCAAAGGAAATAAAAATTCCTATGGCACCAACGTATTGCAATTGGATAACAGGAACTTACAATTTAATACTACTCCCATTTTAATGATTTTAATTTTCTTACAAACTGTTATTATGAACTGGTGCTAATTTAATTTAAACTGTATATGAAACATTACATATATAATGGCTTTATAATAATTCATCACTTGTTTTAGATAAAAATGACTGCGACCCGAATCCTTGCCAAAATAACGGAAGCTGTATCGATGCCATCGCCGATTATATCTGCAATTGCAAAGATCAGTGGAAAGGGAAAAACTGCAATTCGAGTAAGAATTATATTCACTTTTTCTCACTCTGTTTTCACATTAAAATAAAATATTTTTTTATCTTGACTTTTCCAGTTTGTATCTCAGAAATAAGTTTATGCAATTATAAGTGACCAAATTTCAATCATATATTTTTTAATAATACCTTTAAAAGTTCATATTAAAGGAATGGTAAACATTTTAATATTATTTTTCGATATTAATATTTTTGTTTATTTTGTGTTTTTAGGACATTTTCATTGTGACCTTAGCACTTGCCAGAATGGAGGGACTTGCATTGATATGGGAGACACTTTTAGATGTCACTGCAAATCTGGATGGGAAGGTCACACTTGCCAGATAGGTAAATATGCAATTCAAAATTTGGACTATTCTCTCTTAGTTTTGAAATTAATTTGCTGGGAATAGAATTTTTCTTAGAGTACAATATATTTTTAATTAAATGTATTCGATTCACATCTTTCTGTGACTCAATAGAACATCATCAGGAGAATATTAATGTTAACAAAGACATTATAATATGGGGGAAGGAGAGAATTTGCAAAGAAATAGCAAATACTCTTGATAGGGAAAAATATATAATTGTCAGTGAAAATTGGATTAAAGAAATTAATTTCACAGACGAAAATGCTGTGAAATAACGCACACATTCCTTTTACATAGTCACAATAATAGGACATAGATCATCGTAAATGTGACCATTCTGCTCAAGCACAACGCTTTTTATCCTTTGCTCAGTTTTCTCTACAACTAAATTTTGCAAATTACCAAGATTATCCACCACAGGCCTTGACATGTTTCTGTTTAAAGTAATCCAGTTCGAAGTCTCTTACATCTAATTAGCATGATATATGGATCTGTGACTCCATAATGTTGTTTCTAGGCAAGGTTATTAAGGTGTCATAACAAATGTCATTGAGCACTTTATGTTAATAAGTGTAGGAGTGGCATAAATGGAGAAACGAACAAAGTGATAAAGGGTTTTCGGACTGTAGTCTGAAATGACACCATAGTAAAGGTGCGCATAAATAATTTTTTGAAACCAAATAAGATCTCTGAAGAAGAGAAAAAATAACACCATCCCTAATTCTTACACAGGAATAATTGTATTGCTTGAACGTTACTTCATTGATCTGTTGAGGAACATGCTCAATAATATGTTCGGTGTCAGTAAAAATTCATATGAAGCTGAATTATTCCTCAGAACATCTTTTGATGTTTTCTCCACAATTTTCAAGCTGGAATTACTGCCTCTGTATCTGCATATGTAGTTGTACATTTGAATTTTGAATAATTATTTTGCACTGTGAAGATTTTTAGTTGAATAAGTTACAAATACTGCCACATATTTTCTCTCAGCTAGTGCACACATTTTATCTGTACTAAATCCTCCCAAACTTGCTTTGATTAGCCCCCCTCCCTTTTATAAAGTTTGCTATTCTATCATATATTAGGCCAAGATAGTCTTCGCTGTGTCACCTAAAGAATAATCGTCAATATTTGTAAAAATGTTTTAAAACTCTCACCAAGGGGAAAAAACGAATTTGACATCAAATATCAAATATTTTCTTTTTTGTATTTCAGCTAAGAATCCCAGTTGTCACTCCAATCCTTGCTTGAATGGCGGTACATGCGTAAATATTGGAACCAGTTTCTTGTGTATTTGCCGAGAAGGATACGAAGGACCTTTATGCCAATATGGTGAGAATCTGACTCCTGATTCATAATTCTTGTGTTATAATTTTAAAAATTATGTTAATTCATCATTTAAATAAAATTTTAGTTAGGAATAATGTTTGACAAATTATAATTATAGTAAAACTTTAAAAGGCTTTAATAAACTTTTTATTAGTCTACTCTTTTAAACTACAAGTGTCATTTCTTATGTTTCCTTTTGAATTTTAATATCAATAAAAATTTAACTTTATCAAATTTGCCAGAAAATAAATTATGCTTTTAATACTAATTTCTAGCTTTCATGATTAGATAAAAATTCTAACTGGCGACAGAATTTTTTTTCTTATTGATAAATCACTCAAAATTTCTCTTCACGTAAAATATCAAGAGTGATTCGGTCATCAATAATTTAAATTAACAGTTTGGATAAAATTTTGTTACAGAAAATAGTTTTGACATTATATTAATATATGTAAGAGTTATGGCTATATTAGAACAGCCTTTTGTTCTAAATATTAGCTATTGACCACCTATTTATGAAAAATTGTCGGGGGAAAACAAGATTGATTGATTTAGAGTTATAGAGTTAAGGTGTGATATTCTCTAGTAATAATGGCTTTCTTGAGTTGTAGCATATTGAGTTGTTACTCAATATAAGATATTTTTCTACTAACCTAGCACCAGTAATCGCCAAACTTAAGTACCGGTGCCAGTTGTCACCATTATATTATGAATAGCAGTTAAATATTGTATTCCTGCCTTTTGCTCGTTAGGATTCATACCATGTTAACAGAAAATCTCATAATTTGCAGTTTTTAACTTATTAAAAAATATATTTAATTTTGATGATAGCATTTGAAAATGTTATTGCACCAAAATGAAACCTAAATTCTTCCTTAATGGATTTCAATCTAATAGTCGTATGGTATCATGAAATTGGTTCCATTAGAAGTATTTGTGTATGATCAGAACAGAACTATTAAAACAACACCGTTGTAGCCTGGAAAATCGGTACTTATGTATCTACGCCACCGCAGCCAAATGTGCGCTAATGCGGTGTAGATTGGCGGCACTTAAAAACCGCCAAATCTGCAGTTTTTTAAGGCTGGAGGTAAGGTAAAGATTAGAGGGAATATCACCCAGAGCTTCATGGTACTTACTATTTCGATAAATTTGGCACATGTTGTGAATAAAATTTCAGATATATATTGGCGGCACTTAAAAACCGCCAAATCTGCAGGCGTTAAAACGTAAATACTGAAAATTGAACGGAATCATTTAAGTCATCTCTGAATGATTTAACTAAATAACCAATAACATCGGTGTGCCAGCTATAATCAAAATACGACTAACCTAATATAAATACGAATCAAATAGGGTAATATCGCTTTATAACCTTGAATATTACATTCTAATTTCACATGCACACATCCAAGATTCCGTCGTGTTTCATTATTTATTAATTTGGTGTTCTTTTCCTGAGCAGATTCTGACGACTGCAATCCGAATCCCTGTCACAACAACGGGACGTGCATAGACGGAGTGAACTGGTTCATGTGCAAGTGCGCCGAGGGGTTCATCGGACCGGACTGCCGCATCAACATCAACGAGTGCGCATCCTCGCCGTGTGCACAGGGGAGCACTTGTGTGGACGAGATCGGGACCTACCGATGTATCTGTCCAAGCTATCTGACGGGGAAGCATTGCAATATCTGTGAGTATTCAGCGTGCCAATCTGGGAGATATCACTTGATATGAGGATATTATTCCTAATGAAAATATTGCATTGCATAACTTTGATACGTAAAAACAATCAACTAATATTCTAACATTATAACTACTATAAATATCAAGCGTTGACCCCTTAGCATACCTTGACATGTTTGACATGCGTATCGAAATAAGGAATTTTTAATTTTAAATCTTAAATTAAGCAACAGCATTATGTAATTAGAAATGAAAAAATCAATTATAAAAGCTTAAATATCTCAAATGTTCCTTATATTATTATAAGAATAAAAAAATAATAAATGTCCAAAATAGGATGTGTTATCTAACTAGGATATTAAATAAATTCGTATGCCAAGGGGTTAATAATTTTTTTCAATAATTTGTCCCTCATTTTATGAATTATTGTACAATAATTGTTCAATCTGTGATTATTTTTTTCTGTACTTTCTTTCGACGCATACAGTAAATTCTCCATCATCCACCCATGTTTATATGCAGTAGTTTGTATATTATCTATAGTTATAGATTCTAGCACGCATATTATCTACAGTTACTATATCCCTCCATCTCATGACCAAAATCTTGTTTAAAGGCTTCAGTCAGTTTTGTATGTCAAATTAAAAAATAAGTTTTTTTATGCGCATTAAACTGCTATGTGTTTGTTAAAATAAATAAATAAAAATAATATTTAAACCAACAAACTTGTAGATACAAAAGTTTTCTTCTTTAATAAATCATCTAGCTGCCTTTGTTGACCAGCTATTAGTAAAAATATTGATTACGTTTGATTTTTATTAGATTTTTTTGTGCATTAATTGGCATTCATGATTTCCTAGACGATATATTTTTAAGCATCAAACTATGATAAAAATTAAGGCAGTGTTTACCCAATTAAAATTCTGATTAAAATTTGAAAAAAAAAGAGGAAATGATTACCCCAAATTATGTAGTTGAAAAGTATACTAGCTCTAGGTTAAATTTGATTTATAAAGCGAAAAGATATGCGTATATATATAATCTCTTGAGTTATTGATAGAGATCAGAGAGCTTGTCCATGATAAGTGCTATTAGAAACAACAATATTAATAGATAGAGAGAATTTTCTGTGTCAATAGCTTTAACTGTACTATAAATAAAAATCGCACAAAAGCATGTATATGTCGATTTACGTTCTATTATGGCGATTCTCGGATTATCCTAGCTCAGGGGATAATTGGGGGTTTCGTAATTTTGTTTTAAAAATATTCTTTCATCATTTTTCGAATATAATCTTATGATTAAATTATGAAGAATTTAAGTTGAATCAATCATTTTGCAGCTTTGCTACCCTCTGATAGCAGCGACTATTGTATATGGAAAGGACAGGTGCATCCGGAAAACAGCATTTGGTATGATGGCTGCAATGGCTGCATTTGCGTGAAAGGAAAGGTTCACTGCACTCAGGTGATTATACATTAATTACTTTGAATATTTATTGCAACTTTAAAATCAGAATTCCTTTATTTCTATTTTTCTTTCTTGCATTTTTTAATGATATACTAGTTCCTTTTTACCGCAAACAAAGAATTGTTCGTATAGAATAATTATTGAGGGAAATTAAGTAAAATGAATTCTTATTTTTTTGTCTACATTTCCTCAATCAGTTTATGAATCTAAATGAAAGTTTATGAGTAGTTATGGTTATGATGGGAATATAAAAGAATTTAATTTTCTTGATTTGTTACTTTTCAAATTGTATTCATTTTGTAAGTGTATGTCATACGCAAGAATTACTTAGTATTGCGCATTAGAAATATCACTCGTTTCAGATGAAGAATGCTAACGAAACTATAAATTGTAATACTTTTAGACCGAGTATCCTCTTTCGCTATTTTTGAAAATCAGACATTCAGTTTGACATTTCGAAATAGAAATCCTATCTTTATATCGAACATACTAGAATGAAACTTGTATATCGCTCTTGATAAAAATGCTGGATGAAAGTTCAAAGTTCAATGAATTAGTTGACATTTTCAAATAGAAATTCTATTCATATATCATGATCGATATATGCATGACATTCATGCTGAGAATCATGCATTGCCCCTTATGAAGGCAAGAATCCAATGCAGTTCAGTGAATTAACTGCCATTTGCTCAGTAAGAATCTTATTCGCATATTAAGAATCGAAACTAGGATTCATAACGGTCTTGCTTTGTATCCTGTATTGAGTTTTATAAAAACCTAAAGATATTTCTTTAATTTTTAACTACTAAATCATATCTAATATGGAATGTGATTTGAAGGTTGAGGAAAAATGAGCACTTTTTTTATATTGTTCTTGTATGAACAATCCCACTCTTTATCTTAAAACACCAAAAGACCCTATTTTTATTAATATGTTTTTTTTTTGAAAATATTGTATGCTTTAAATTATTGATAATTTACTGTTACTTCCGTTATTAGAGGAATGATATCCATGATGAAAACATTTTACCATAAAATTGAAAATTATTATCGAAATATTTTTTGAAAACTGCATAAAAAGGAAATTCATTTTCTTTCATAATTATATTTTAAGACCATAATTTTAGAACTTATGATGATTATAATAACGAATTGTCAAATTGCAATTAATGCTTGTCAAAATTTCTGGTAAACTCTTATTCAACAATTTTTTTATTTTGTTCGGTTAAATCAGAATAAATTATCTGGTATTTGTAACTGGAAATCTTACCCATCAGGAAAGCTGAGTTCTGATTTGCTTTTCACTCAAAATATATCTTCATCGATAACTTACAAACTTTCATAATCCTACGTTAACCTAGCAGTTTCATCCTTATAATGATGGATTTATGCTGTTACTATAGAGATTTACATCGGAAATATTTTCACAGATGTGGTGCGGACCTCGCTTGTGTGACCTGGATCCCAACTCTACGAAGCGGCTTTGCTCCCCCGGACAGGCATGCGTGCCCGTTTCTTCCGATGCCTGCTTCACGCCCCCCTGCCGCCCACACGGCAAGTGCGTCCTGAGTGACAACAGTTCGGAGGCACTGTCCCAGGATCTGATTCCGGACGAGAAGTGCGTGCCCAACAACGCTGTGCTCAGCAACAATTGCGCCAAGATAACCCTGTTCTTCGACAAGAGCAAAATGTTTCACGTAAGTGACCAATGGACAGATTGCTACTAAACTGCGATAGTCGTCAATATGAAATGTTTGATTCGTTTAGAGTATTTACCTTTATCATTCCTATGGCCCGTTTTGATTGGCTATGGTGCAATATGCATACTTTCACTTTCCTTTTGGATACTTATTCTTATAAAAGTCATGCAATATTAAAAATGTTCTTGTGAATTTTTAAGAATTATAGCAATGTGTTTACTTTAGGAATTATATTTGCCACCTTTGGCGACAATATTAATGCCCGCTTAAATTTAAACAATTAAATATTTTATATAACCCCTATTTTAATAGCTTCTTCATCAAAATTTTAAAGGCCTTCTGTGCATAATATTATAAAGGTCTAAGGCATATCGTAATATGTATCTCTAATTTTCTGTTAGCTCCTTTAGAATTTATACTTTAAATGAAAGTGAAAATGATTTAACTGTAATTAATATAAGAACATTTTTTACTAAAATATAGCATTAAAAAAATATGAGCATTTAAAACTTATGGGCACTAAAGAATATCCTCCTTATTTCATATAATTGCTCAAGAAATTTTCCACAAAACTTACTCAGCTTCATAAACAGATCGATTAATTAGCAGTGTTTAATTTTAAATGTATCAAACACTAATAAAATAAGTAGAATAAAATAGTGTAAAAAAATAATCAAACAGGGAAATATACGTCATAATTTACATGATCAAGTATTTTGTGGAATAACTTTAAATAATTGTG
The DNA here is from genome assembly GCA_026289955.1 of Argiope argentata. Taxonomy (NCBI): domain Eukaryota; kingdom Metazoa; phylum Arthropoda; class Arachnida; order Araneae; family Araneidae; genus Argiope; species Argiope argentata. Next base: position 3,638,764 of record JAOUZG010031473.1, on the reverse strand, counting down.
CTTTTTGACGCATGCCAGTTTTTTGTTATCACCTTGGGGCTCTGTGTATTAAATAACTTATGTTATTGAGCGAAATTTGTTAAATTTTGTTATTATTTATTTATTTTCAAAGACTACCATAACGATTATTTTTAAGTGAGAAAAACTTAAATAACGTCTTTAATTCGAGCTTTCTCTCAATAACTACTTTACCAAAATATTTATTAACTTCTTATTTTGTTGGATATATAACACGTATTATTTAAAAAGTCTTGCGACATTTGTTTCATTGCACAATGCATATCTTTAGTTTCCCATCATCTAATCTAAAATGTCAACCGTAATTTGAAAAGTTAGTGATTAATTTTCAATTAGTCCAAAAAGAAAAGAAAAAAAACCTTTTTGTCGAAACTATTTAAAAATTGATACACTTTAAAAATTTACTATCCTTACTAAATTTGAATTTAAATATTAATCATAAATATAACAAAATTTCATTTAAAAGTTTATTTTAAGCAGACATTTATTTAATATAGAAAATATAAGTACATGTTTTCATATTTTGATTAACAACTACGGAAGAAAAATGTAGTAAGTAGCAACAATAAAATAAATTTGGGTTTCATGAATAACGGTACTTTTCCATTAACCTGGCGCCAGTTAAAAGACGCCAAATAATGTAGAATTCCGCCAAATTTCTTACAACGATTTTAAAGTAAAAAATCAACAAATAACGAAGAATTCCGCCAAATTTCTTTGGCGATTTTTCGTTGGCGCCCAGGTAACGGAAATTTACCAGTATAATAATGAAAATATAGCAAAATGTTTTAGAAACAAATTTAAATGCTAATTTAATCTAAACAAGAATAATTTGCAAAAAATAAATTAAAGTAACTGAAAAAATATTTTTTTAAATTTTAAAATGGCATGAAGATTATTTTTAGCATTAATATTTTCGGAAGTTAGCGAGGAAAAGTACCAAAATCTCGCGTAATATTCAATTATTTAAAATTTTAAAGATGAAAAACTTGTCCGTGTCCCTCTTAATATACATGTTCCTTGTCCTCTTAACTTGTCCCTCTTAAATATACATGTTCCAAATTCAAGATTTTAGATTAAACGATGTGGATTAGACAGTAAAGAAATTGGTATAGATTGTGTCGTATGTCTGCTATCCTTGTTCAAAATCTTATTCTTCTTTGAATAAAATAATAAATTAAACGTTTGATGCTATTTATAATGTGATTTTCTAGTTACTTGTTAGTACAGCGTAAGACTTTTGTATTATTCTAAAAGTAATTTAAAATTTCTTGTGTTGGTCCGCCGCATATATTTATTTATTTATAATGTGTTTTGTTGCTTCAGGGCATCCTCGTGGAAGAAATATGCAGTCAGGTCCGAAAACTTCCCCTGTCGTACATGCTGCTGAACAACAGAAGCAAGGATATGGTAATTGTGCTTTGTGGTGTGAAGTTCAATGAAGAAGACAGCATAGAAGTCACGATTGTAAGTGGTTTGAAATTATACGAATTGTTTATTTAAAAAAAAAACATTGAATAACAGTTAATCTGACATGCTAACATATTCTTAGGAGGATTGTAACAAACCAGGATGTTATTACCAAAATATTAATCGAATACAATAATGAAAAAAAAAAAAAAGCCAGCGTACTGGCTTAGGGGTAGAGAATCTTCCCCATGATCTGGGCATCCTAGGATCGAATCCCGGCTCGTTCACGGTTGCTCTTCTGTATTCTATCTGTAAGGTGTGTGAATGTATCTCCATGTGAATGTGTACTCTCGGCCCTAGTTGGCGCTACTACAAAACAAGAGGCGCTGATTAGGCTTAAATCGCTGACTGCCTCATCGAGCTTGTCCATGGCAAGTGCCATAAGAACTACATACGCATGAAACAGAATTCTTCTTTAGTTGTCAAAAATGGAAGAAAATCGCATAATTCAATATTCCATGAAATAATGGAAACAGTTTGAATTTCAGGTTAACAGCGTAATCTATTGGAAATTAAGCGAAAATAAATATTTATTAAAAAAAACTGCTTGAATTTTGGAACACATTACACAAATATTAAATTAGTGTCATTAAAAAGTCAAATTTTAAAGCGTTACGATGTAAAATTTATTTTTGTGTAGTTATACTTTAAGAAGTCATTGCAGAAAAGCTTAATTTAATATTTGATTGTTTAAACTTTTTAAAAAAAATATCTCCATTCGACATATTTTAACCTCAAAATTACGTCGATACTAAATTTAGTAGCTTATGTTAAATGTTCTGGCCTGTAGAGCGCCAACACACACATTCATAATTAACTTTGTTATTAGTAGAGATAAGGTATAAATCATAATTATTTTATTTCTCAGTGTTTATGTTTGGTAAATCGACTATTTTATAAAGTTTGCTCTCCTCTCCATATCTGATACAGAAGAAAATTAACTCTTTTTTCGTTCAATTCCCTTTAATAATACAAATAAATTCACTTCTCTTTTAATAATATAAATAAATATATAAAGTATACAATTATAGTGTTGTAGTGGAAAATATAATGCATTTCTATTTTGCATAACTTTTGTTTTCATTTTCACTTGAAAGCCCTTTGAAGCGATTATCGTTAACAAAGTTTTATGCAATAGTTTTATTATTACTTTAATCGATGTTACCTAACAAAATATTTCTCTTGGTTTATTTCAGTCCACAACTGGTCGGCCCATCATCGAAACCTTTCACGTCGTGAGCAACATCACAAAAAAGATAGCAGACCTGATCAGCAGAAAACACCACAATACGACCATCCTCAATGGAGTCATGGAAGTGAAAGTCGAAACGTCCATGGTGAACGCTGATTACAAAGGTGGGTGATTTATCTGTTCTTCAGACATTTTTAATGGAATCTTGTCACCTCTGTTACAAGTGGTTAGTCAGAAGCATCCATTTCTACTAACTTTACAAATGATATTTTAATACAAAAATGTCATTATTACTTCAAAGCGGCCACCTGTCTTATAAATAACTAAACATATTAAGCTTTTTCCTAGTAATTGAAACTGATTTTATCCCAATTAACTCATTGTATTTTGTTATATCAAAGAGGTACTGGAAACTGTGTAGTTATCCTAATAGACTTGGAGTAGCTTGGTTTTTATTTGAGAATTGGTATGGGTTAAGTTCCAGAGTCCATTTGATAAAATAACGACAACCCAATGTTGTATTTTTCAGAATTATTTATTACTATCACACAAGACAACACAAAACATTAATATAAATGACATTAATTTTTGTTATTGTGGGTTTCGATTCAAACTTTTTACTGTAGTTACCACGTCAAAAAACACCACACAAAAAGTTCAAAAGGTTATCCACTTCCGGTGTTGCCGGAATCTGTAAAGCGTCACCCGAGGTATGTTTTCTTTACTATCGTCATCACATGATTGGTTTGAAGCGCGCATGCGCCAACAAGAATGATTGTGAATTTGTTGAATCCCAAAGTAACAAAATATTATGTTAAACCAATCCTATTCCTTTCTTAAACATTTATGCACCATTAAGAAAATAAAAGTATATGGTTTTATTATTGTTCTGTAAGAAAAGTCCATTATGAATATTATAAAAATACATACACACACAAAAGACTACAAAAAAAATATCAGTTCAACAATGAATATATAATACCTTTTTCTATTTACATAATAATATCGCTATTATAATATTTATTATTATAAATATATATTATATTTTTATATAATATTTATTTATTTTTCTAAAAAACTCATTGGGAACTTTTGAGAATATTTTAATGATAATCTGTCTGTAAAAAAAGAAGTTAGAATACGTTTCCATATAGTCATGGTCTACAGTGGGCATGGAGAAAATAATGGTTCCTAAAGAAATCATATCTTCTAAATGACCGCCTTTATGATCTAATTTACCTCTTATGCTGTGTTAGGATTATGAATAGAATAATTTCCACAATTTTACTTTATAGACCACTACTAGAAAGATTAAAATATCAGATTTCATTCCTTTTCCATACTATGTACATGCACTGAGACATATACATATTCATTTTTCTTATCAACAAAGTAGAGATTAACATGCTCATTCTTTCTATGCAAAATAGTAACCACCTTTCTTCGGTTTCTTTTCAGAGAGAAAAACTTATGTTCCACTCCTGGTTCTTCTATTATCTTTACTGATTTTACTGCTAGTTGCTGGTGGCGTCTTTTGGTATTATTGGCACCATCGTCGCAAGAAGACTAAAAGAGATAACAGTCACTGCAACTCCCTGCCAAGAACTTACAGCTGCAAGCTGGAACAACTGGAAAAAGACGAGAAAACGAACAACCTAACCGAAAACAACCTGTGTCGTTACCACAATTCCCTGCAATCTGTCATGCCAAGGGAACAACAACAGTGCTCTTTCGTGCCCAGTGGGTCTTCAGAGATGATTGACTTTGACCCCGATAAGGCCGACATACCAACTAAAATATACAAGTCCAAACTACCAGAAGCGTGTGTCAATTCAACCATATCTAGTGAAAAAGACTGTGAGAAAAATAACACATTTCGAAAACTTTCTAATCACACGAAAGACAAGGCAACAGGCGCTGTAATTTAGCACCAGAGCACACTTTCATAGAGCATAAATTATTTATTTTTTTGTGGAACTTCTTTTTAGATTCCTATCATTGTCATCATCGTCTTCACAGTCACAGTCATATGCACATGATGGATTTTTTTTTCTTTCAAATATTTCACCGATGTGAAGTTTCAACTCACATTAAAGACACTTGCACCGTTAAAAGTGTATTTTTTTTATTAACGTTATGTTGAATAATGTGTGATATAGCATTCGACGCGCTTGCTAAGCTTTGTGTTAATGCAAAATGTGCAGTTTATTATTTTAACATTTTGTGTAGTCCCCAGCTCATTTTGTGTTTTTAAAGTTTTTTTTTTTGTTTCTTTTGATGATGTCCTTATATAGTAAAGCTTAAAAAATTTATTTAGTTTTTTAATTACTTTTTTTTCTTCTAAAAATTAGAAACAAGTCATTTTTTTGTACATAGTAAAACTTCAATTAAATTTAATGATAGATACTTCTATTTTCCAATCATACGAATAATTTATGTGAAAATTTTATCGTTAAGATGTTTAATATATGAATTTTGAACAATTTTCATTTATATTTTACTAAATCATATGAAAATTGCAAAAGAAATACAGATTTTAGACGTTGTATGTAGATATAGTTGGAATAAGCAATCACATAACCTAAATATTTTTTTACAAAAGTAAAATTTGCACCATGTAAAATTAAATTCGATGTAATTAAAAATTACGATTAGAAACAAATATAGAAATTGACTATAAATAATTTAAAATGTTGTTGTATAAATACTATTATATGTATGAAAAGGAAATAAGAAAATATGTCAATGTATTTATTTGCTTGTATCATATCTTTCAATTTGCATGCATTCATTCTAAATTGTATATTTTGAAATAATTCTATTTTATTACTGAAATTTTGCATACGTTTTCTTTAAGAGAACAAAAAAAAATTTCGAAAAAATAAGAAGTAATTTGCATAAAAATAAAAGCCGCGCTTCTCTTCGAACGATTATGCTTTTGTATCAAACGATTATTTTTGATTTTTTTTCTTTTAAGTTTTGGCAATAAAGTATTGAACAAGAATAATTCTTACTAGAATTAGTATTCACTAGCAATTGAAATCTAATATACTTCCAGAAAATAATAATTTGTAGTGGATTTAAATTCTACAAAAATTGAGATTTAAATTGAGAATATTATAACTTTAATAAGTAAGAATGAAATTACTTATTTAATGTTCTTTTGACTTCCAAAAGCAAATTTCTAAAAAGGATTTATGGTAATTATTCCTTTTTCTGTAAATTCATTATTATTTCGCACTTTTTAAAAATTTACAATAAATATTTGCTATGTACATGTAATGTAATGTAATATTTTGATATGTTTTTGCCAGCAGTTTTGAAAGATATATAACCATACTTTTAAAACTATGCCATCTGTTCTATTCATGATTATTACAAGTTTAATTTTTAGAAATTCGATTATTACGTTATTTTTTTCTATTTGTTTCTTAACAGATAATGTCATATCCGATAGGAATCCTATTTCCTTTTTCAGTTATTTTCTTAAAAATTAAATATTTTTTCCTCAAGGCTTATAATATTTAATTCATTTTTCTTTTTTTTCCAGATACACTTCTTTCTATCTTATTCTGAATGCGTGATTTTATAAAAGTAAAAATGCACTATTTAGCATGTTTATCCGAATTCTTTTTTATTCGTATTCTTTATTTGTTGTTTAAAAAGACAGAATTGTATTGGCAATTTTAAGGATTAAAATGACTGTCAACTAATTGCCAATTAAGGAGATTTTTCAATGCGTTTTTCAGTCATGCTGTTTTATAGCACATAAAATTGATTTGTAAATATGTAAATAAACTATTACTGTTGCTTTTATGTATATTTTACAAATATTTATGGAAAAGTTTCAGCTTTATGGAAAATTTTTGCTAAAATGCATACTAAAGCCAAGGAAACCTTTTGTAAGCAATGAGTTTCTAAGTTAATGAATCTGCCTACGTTAAAATTTTCATTTTAAACAAAAAAAATTTCACGTTATTCTGCTATTTTATTTCAAAATTTATTTTTTTGTATATCTGTTTTCTTCATAATTTTTATATTATACTAATAAAAATTCCAATAGAAGCTCTTTACATAAAAAGCTTCTATTGGATATATAAAGGATCCAAAAAAATAAAATTTCCATTTGTGACATCCATTTAAGTTTTTTTTCTTCAGAAAATAAATTAAACAGTGATAATAATATCGAAATATTTTAACGTGATTTATTAAAAATATTTTTTAATCTGGATTCTTTTTAGGGATTTTTTTTAATGTGTGATATTTTGTGAAGAAGTATGCAAGTTCAAACAATAGTTTTGTGATTCTTCAAACAATGCTTTTAGTGTAGGCAGATACTTTAGCAGTAACTTCTTTGTATTATTTTTCATTTATAACTGCTATGTTGTAATATAGAAGACTATCATTCTAATACACATGCTTGTAAAAATTTGCTTAACAGAAAAGCTGATATCCACAAGAGCTTTGTAATATCTTTTGAAAAATAAGTTCAAAGCATGAAAATGTGAACATTATATTTTGATACAAAAATAACTGTTTATCCGATGTAATACTTCAGTCTTCACAATGTATTGATTATTTTGCACTCAAAAAATTTTTTAGTGATGAAACCATTGAATTTTACGAGTAAAAGGTTTGATTTTTATATTAATTTATAATTTCCATTTTTGAAGCAACTTATTTTTTTTAACAAAGCTTATTTAATTTTCAGCGTTTTGTTCTCTTTGTCCACAAAATATAATTTGCACAATTTTGAATTTCTTTTCAATGCAAAGCTACTGATTTTCAGTTTTGTAAAACGTCATACAATGATAATAAAATAATTCTTAATATTTTGGACCTTTGTGTTTTTATTCAATTCTACATCATTCAGCTATTTTAAATCTCTACAGGTAATAAAGATATGTGTGTATGTTCGTGTTTTGTGGCTATATAAGGTTGACCGTCTCCCTTAAAGCTACAGTATTTGCCACATATAGTCATTGAAGTTAGGGACGATGCACTTCAAATGTTTTTTAAATTTTAATTATTTAAAAAAATCAAAATTTTGCAATTTTATTTCCAACTTAAAAGTGAAAAGGAATGACAAAGTTTATGATCATTTTGAGTTTTAATTTCCTTCATTACTTCGTTATCGTATTGAAGGGAATTATATTCCAGACTTATATGGAAATATATTTTTTAATTAATCTTAACCTTTTTACCTTATTCAGTGTTATTGATATTAAGTAAAAGAAAAAATAAATTATAATTTTGAATTATTTTCTCAATTATATACTGGATTTAAATAACTTTTTTGTGTTTAAGTTTAAAAATAGCATACCAAATCATCGGAAGTGATCTTCTCGAAACTTTCTCGCATATTCAATGAAGATTTTATCCGCCCCTTTTCTCAAAAAATTTTGGATCTTCGATAAGGCCGCGAATATCTTGCATGACAATGGTGAACGATAGATATGAAATACACAGTTTTGACAAGAATTCCGCATTTTTATTGAATCTATGCCTTTTTGTTGGCCGATAGAAGAGAAAATTTGATACAAAACTGCAGTTATCGTCACATGATAGTATACCGAATTTCATTGATATAAGTTACTGTGCTCAAGAAGAATTATGTTAATAAACATGTAAAAGTACAGATCTACAGCTGTTAAAGTGTTCAACGAATTTGTCTCAAAATTTTTTTGTTCATATACTTTGGGTACAAAACCTGTGTCCTCGTGTGCATTTACCTTAGTCATTGCACTCTGTAATTATAGAGTTCACTTGTACTCGAATATTTTGGATAGATTGCATATAAAAGAATTTCATTCAAAATTTGTTAGAAATCTACAAATCGGATCTTAATTTCATATTCTAAAATTTCACCGTCCAACTCAAAGCGTTTTTGTGTCGTCTTGTTCACATACAGGCATAAAGACAAAAATGCATTTTTTCGACTCAAGAAACTTGAAACTTCGAAATTCGTCAAAATTTGAGGTTTGAATTTTTTGATTATTTACTTTCTGTATATTTTATGTATGATAGAACAAAATTTGGAGCTCTTCAAGCATTATTACTTCATAATGCCTTTTACAAACTTTAAATGCATAATTACTTCACAGGATTTTATTTTTGTTGATGTAAATGTTTTCTGTTCCCTAAGGTCATTTTTTTTTTCCAGTTCAAGATAGGACCTTGAATTCTTTGTAGATGCTTTCATATATATGGAGAGAGAGAGGGGGGATTAACATATACAGAAGTCAGAAAATTCTATTATTTTTTTGTATATTTATTCATTTTTACTGCCAAATTTCTTTAGAATTTTCATACCTCCCCACTGATCCCAAATTTTATAAGAAAGATAATAATTAAAATTTAAACAAAGAGTCAAATCTTCGATTAAATACTAAATTTTTGTTCCTAATAAATAAAAATAATTGTTGGAATTATAAAAAAAAATATTAAAAAGAATTTACTTTTTAATATAAAAGATAATGTTAATTAATTTAATTATTCCATTTTTAATTATTCCATTTTAATTAATTTAATTATTCCATTAATTAGTTTAATTATTTTTTACGAAAATCTTTTTAATGAATACAATTCACAAAATTATTTTTAATATTACTGCCATTTTTTATTTATTTATTTATTTTTGAAAAGGATGTTATGTTGCCTTAATCTGAAATCTTTAATCGATTAGAGGAAGAAAATTGTTTTAACTTTGGATTTATTTTACAATTGAAATATTTTATTTTATAATTGTAATTTACATATTTTTAATCGATCAGTTTTCTTTTTTAAGATAAATCTTTATTCATCTTAGAAAATAAAAGAATACTTAATTATTATGATTTCTTAAATATATTCAAAAGTAGGCCCTAATATTAAAATGGAACACGCCCCCCAAATTTTAAGATTGTTAAAATAGTTTTCACATCTGAAAAAATTTTAGAATCACAATATATTAAACAAATATGAAGCACTTCTAATGAAAAGCGGTTCAATTCGAAATCTTGACAAAAAAGCCTTTTGAGTTTTTTTTATAACTTTTGTGATAAAGCGAAGAAACTTTTAAAAGAATGTCGCATCTTCGTTCCTAACCAATAAATAGCCAAAACTCTATCAGCTTCAGGAACTTTCGTTTTTAACACCAAATTTGCTGCCAAAGTTTTTATCTTCTATTTAGCAATCATTATTATCTCGCTAAAATTATCTTTATAACCAAAAGTTTTGCTGCTCAAGATAGCAATATCACAAGTTCGTATTAAAAAAGAAGGTAAAGTATAAAATATGATTAAACGTAAATGATTTTATACAGCATTCCTGACTAATGAGCAAAAGGGTTCAATTCCTACTATTAGTTCACACTCTCCCTATATATTTATATATTGTTCAATTTTCCACTCTTTAATAAAATAATTTTTATTCATCCACTCAAGTTGAAATGCAATTTTTTAAAACTTGTAATGGATGACACTCGATGTTAATACAGTTTTTCAAATATTAATTTATTAATTAAATTTTATTAATTTTTCATAATTTAAATAGATTTTTAGCAGTTTGTAATGAAGATTGAAATCAGCAGGCATTAGCGCAATCGGTACAATGCAAGAATTTCAGCATTTTTCACGCAAAGGTAAAGGATGCGAATTCAATTCTTGCTAAAATCAACAATTTTTTTTGATAAATTATTGATATTAATTGAAATTATTTAACAAAAAGTAAATAAAATAAAACATTTCTTTGTTGAACTAAGTAGGATTTGACAAGAATTTTTTTATACAAAGATATTTATTCATTCTGACTAAATTTTAATTTTAAATGAATTACAAATTCATCTTTAATATTCTTCCTTTGTAAGATAATAAGTAATTATTGTGTATGGTTTATGATACAAAAGCTCCATTGAATGTCAAGCGCAGTTTAATTTGATGTTGGATAGCTTGTTTTTCCGTTAGAATAGTGTAAATCTCACTATAATTACATAAACTACTCACTTGGAATCACATTTCTTCATATGAGTTTGATCTTGTCTGTAGTCAATACGTAAGTGTTTTCTCTCAATGCATTTTAGAAGCTTAAATAATCAATATCAATTCTTATATAACGATAAAGAAAAATAATTTTTTCCGTGTGTTCTTCAATGTATATTTAGACATTTTAAGTAGGTTTTTCTTCGTTTGCATTTTAATCCAAAGGGATAAAGCCGTATGAAATAAAAAAAGAAGAAACAGCGATACCCATTGGTCTTGCTGAAGACTTGTAATAAACTTAATAATGCCAATAAAAACAATCAGATTTATTGGCTTTGGTCTCATTGAAATTTGAAAGAAGTAAGGTATTGGGATTTATAGCAACAATGGCTGTTATCCCCTTTGGTCTCGTTATCGGTTGTTGATCTGTATTTGTCATTCTCTGCTATCTTTAATAACTTCGATAAATTACTTGGGATCCAGCTCTATTTTCTTTATTTAATCTCTATTAAATTCAAGAATGAAAATCACAATTATTTTGTCAGTCAGTCTAGTGTATTTTAGTTCTATAAGATTTCTTTTTAATATCTTATGCATTCGAATAGATTATTATTGGTTGTCCCAATTATATTATTAGTTGTTACATTTATATTTCCACTTTGCAATTTCTGCAACAATAATTATTGAATTACAAATCTTCAGCGCAGGAAGATTTAAAGAAATCTTCGAACTTGAGGAGAAATAAATTCAGAATCTTAATATTTATTAAAACTTGATTTGACGTGATTTGAATTTATTGGAAAGTTTAAAGCAAGATACAACTTTATTAACATTAAATATTGCACATTTCTGCGATGCTGTACAATATTCTTAGCGTAGGCCTATATCACGATGATATCGAAACCAATACTTTTGAGCATCATCGTATGACAATGAAAGCTAAATAGTAAAAATTTGATTGCTTATTGTAGTTAATTTCACACACAAATGAACTTTCCTTTTTTTCATTGAATTTATCATTATATATTGCAACGATCCATCCTCTCAATCGCCGATGGTATTGAGGTAAGTAACTTGACTTCAGAATGAAAGTTTGGTAGATCAAAATTAAACGACGGACGTCTTTATATACCTTTTCTTTTTAATTGAAAGTTTTCGAATATTCGCCATTCTTCAAGGAAAGTTTTCTGGAACATTCCATACTATGCATTAGTATAATCCATAGAATATCCATAGTATGCATCCAAATAGTATGCGATAATGTTAATTTAATTTTCATTAATATAATTGATAACAGTTTTAATAAATTGAAGTAGAAAGTTGAATTGCGTTTTCAATCCTGTCTTTCATTGCTTCAGTTTGTCGATATAATTAATGATAACTGCGGTTTGAAAAAATTGCCGAAGAATGTAAAATCTCAGCTTCAGAGTAAACAGGTTCCAGGTTCGAGTCCCATGATTTATATATACGACTTTATGCTCTTTTCCTACTAGCGTAAAATGGCGATTGATAAGGTTTTCTTTTGACATTGGCTCTCCATCCAGAGAATCAAACACCACCGTAAGAATGTGGTACAATATCTTGTGCTCAAAGTCACACTTCTAAGGTCCAAAAAACCATTTGGGGCCCTAAGTTTTTTGTAAAATAAAAAAAATACAAATACAAACACATACTATTGCATGTTTATTTAATGCATGATTTTGTTCTGATATTAATTAATTCAGGAAAAATTACAATTTTTTAAAAATATTGTTGATGCTTAGTATAGCAAGCGCGTTTAAGCGTTATACTAACATAGTTGACCAAAAAAATTCTTTATTAATTTTAATTTTCTGAAAGAGCCTGAACATTTACCTTAGTAAAGCATTTATTATAGCAAAGTAAATAAAAGCTTTAACACAATTAATACCTTTAAAAAATAAATCAATATATTTAGTAAGTAGTATATAGTGCAATATCTGTACAGCATTATTTACATCCTTTTCATTCAAAATCAAATCCCATTGCTAGACAATTAATCGGATTAGGTTTTCATATACATCGATATAAAACGTTTATAAATTTTTGGAGCCTTTTTTATATCCATGTTTTTCTAAGGTTTCTTTATATCAAGGATTAATTGAAATACTTTAAAATCCATCTGTATAATATCAGTATCAGTTACATAATTAAAAAATAACATCTAAATTTTTCAACAGTATTTTCTATAATTTCATCTACTGCTATTTCGAAATATAATTTTTCTCTTTTTTTCGAATTTGTTTTTCAGAAAAATGTTCTGAAAGGTTCAAACTACGCGTTATCGCTTTTGCTTGAATTTTGGATTTCAGTTTTAATTCTATTGACTAAATTAAAATCCCAGTGGAGAACAATTGTTTTTACTTGATATAATTTATTGATAGTTTTAATTTTGGACAATATAGTGAACCATACTAATAAACATAAAATAAATGTCATTTCTTGTATAGAATACCTAAAACTTTTAGCTTCGGTTACCGCTATGTTTATATTATTTGAATTAATTTAATTCTTTTACGGCATTAAAAGTTTTTCAAACGCCACTTTCCTGTCCGAGATAGCTTGGTTGGTAGGGCGATTGATTTTGCATGCTTTAGGTTCTGAGTTCAAACCTTTCGGCGAGAAAACCCTTCACGTGCACGTTATTTGGTGCATATGTAAATCTGTCTTAGCGAAAAATTCTTCCAAACTGAGACAATGCCGTTATTAGGGGTAGTTTATCAGAAGTAATCCTTCTCTGATTAAGGTCTGAATTGCAACCTGGGGATGAGGGAATGAAATGTATGAATGAAGGCACTCAGTGAAAAGGGATGTGATGCTTGAGTAGCTAAAACATAGTCTTAATGGTGCTACTGAAACTAGCGATGCTAAAACTCTTCTTAAAATCACTGACCTACTCGGCTGGCTTATCTATGCCCTATGGCAAGTGCCATAAGTAATAACAATAAGGAGTTGAATGATTATCAATAAATTTTAAATGTCTCCATGCTTACGTGACATGGATATTGGAAGAGTGGAGTGCAAATATTGTCCTTTTTCTCTGGCAGGAGATTGAAATCTCGATGTCTGCCTCCAAGCAATTCTTTTTGCCTAAGATGGACATATATTTGGATTAAATTCACCTGAGACTGGAAAACTGAACTAATTCAAGAAGTGTATCAATGACGAGATTAACTTTTAACATTGAAGAAAGTAAAATATGTTAATTAGTAATTATGTTTTGCAACAATATTTTCAACTGTAAGTATGAATAGTATTGGTGACATTGACTTTCCAATATCAGTAACTTCGCATTTAATAATATCACTATCACATAAATACAATTTTTAATTGTATGACATAACCTTCTGATACCAATCTTTCTACAGGCGACATCTATTAGAAAAATATAGGACCGAAGGGAAAATTTTAAGGAAATGGCATTTTTAATTTTTACTTTTTCCTAAAGTGCTATATTATTCCTATAAATAAATTAAATAAGCAGTTTTGAAACAATCAATATTAAAACTTAATCTCAAACGGATAAATTATTCCCAATCACGCGTTATTTAAAATAGTTAATTAAGCATTAATTATCATTAATGCATTTTGTACTTAATACCGAAGAATAATTTGTAGTTAATAGTATTGATATGACTGAAAGAACAGATATATGAATCTTTACTGTTTTACTAAGAAAGACAATACTATCCTCTTATTGGTTCATTGTGATGTTCTTTTGTGGTTCTGTTTAGCCAATGGAAGAGGTTATCCAAGCATTCAGAGACTGTAATCCGATTTGAAATGAAGTCAGAAAAAAAATGATTTGTTGTTAAACAATCATGAATGAAACTGGGCCACCTTTACCTGTTGACGCGCAGCTTATCCGCAGTTGTATAATTATTGAAGATGAAAATGCGGCTCCTCAAATCGAAACAAGTTCGCCAAATAAAGTTTCGAAGAAAAGTAAAACCGCTCTAAAAAATAAATTACAAAAAATCCTTTCGTGTGCTGTTTGCTTAGAACTGCGAAGATCAGCTATTTATCAAGTAATGTGTTTAAAATAATTATTGATTTAATTATTGTTTAAAGTTTTTATGTAATGTTGCATCCGAATTCGCAGTTATTCCCAATATTACTTCTTTTTGAAAGCCGAAATATAATAGCATTTGCCTGGCGTATTTTCTGACAATTATTGCGACATAATGATATGGCTTTCCTTTGTTTGATTTGAAATACTTTGAATTTTATTTTCTTCTAAAATAATAAATGTATTTTTTAAAGAATTCAAAATAATTTTTGATATTAATACTATATTATAGAACTCCTTATTTATTTTATTACAATTATTTTAAATTGTTGTTATTGTATGATGAAACCTTTTTCTTTACGCTTTGGAACCTACGAACTCTATTAACTAACAATACTTTAAGATCCGCCTTTTAAAGTCGATTCCATTTTTTTTAATATGTTTTCCATAGAAAAATTTAATATTCAATTAACAATATCTAATGTTAAATTTTATTCTAGATATTGTTATTATTATTTAGTCATTGAGAATTGTTTCGAATAAGACTATTAATTTTATTGCATGTATATTAGTATAGTTATTATTCTATGTTTAATTACAGGTTTAACATGCCTTTATTTATTTATTTATTTAATTTTCAGTAGCATAATATATTATTCAATGAGAGTATACTTTTCCATCATTTTTGTATCTATATATGAAAATAAGATATACCAATGAATAACTTCATTGTTATCATTAATCACTATTGATGCTGGATAGAGGTAGCCTAACACTAACTTTATTATAATTTATTTATCCATTTTTTAAAATTATGTTTTTTAAAAAATATTTTTTATCTTATTTGTGTTGTTTAAAGAAAATCATATTTTGATTAATAAAATTTATTTAAACCGTTTTCTTTTTTCTGAATTTTCTTGTAAGCTTTTTATATTTTCTATCTTAAGATTTTATATAATGATAAACTATATTAAAGAAAATTCTGATTATTAACAAAATCGATAAACAACAATTGAAATACAAGTTAAAATAAATAGAAACATACAATATTTATTACATATTTTTTGATTCAAAACATTTTTTTAAAAATTAATTCTATTTGAAAATTATTTTAGTGTAAGTATGGTCATCTCATTTGTGCTGGTTGTTTTGGTGATATCCTGACTGAAAGCAAACTGCAAAATGAAATTGCTTCCTGTCCAGTTTGTCGATCAACAATCGGTAAAGAGTTGTGCACTCGGAATATTGCTGTAGAACAAACAATATCTGCATTACCTGTGACTTGTCCATATTGTTTGCTGCAAATTAATCCAGAAAACTACAAATCTCATAAAAAATGCTTATGTGAAAAAAGGTTAGTATATTATTGTCTATTTGTGCAAAATGATAGTAAAACATTTTAAAACTTTCTTTATTGAGTGTTTAAATTAATGATATCTAAGGTAGATTGCACGTAAATATATTATGGTCATGACTTAAAATATATGTAATTCAAAAGTAGCAGAAATTATATGGAGTCAAAAAAAAAAAAAATCATGAAAATTCTGTAAAGGTTTATTTTATATTATTTTTCTCTCTTATTTTGATGAACAAATGCTGATTTTTATCATTTTGCTTATTTTGTAGTTATTTGATTATACTTAAAAATTTCTGTCCAAAATGAAATTACAAGAATTTATTTTCTCTAAAATAATATCATGATTACAAAGTAATTCAAAAATGCTGTTTTATATTATTTTAAATTCTTTCTACATACAGTTTATGTATCTATATTATTTATTAATTTTTATTTTATACATTTTGTCAATGTTATTTTTTCATATAACAAACAAAATCATATACTTAGATGCTGTAAATGAAATATTTGCAAATAAATTAAGAAAAAAGGCAATTTAGATATTCTAAATATTAAATTGTTCAAATTTTATAATTAATATCTTGTTTTATAATTTTAAAATTTTTTGAAACTAATTCAAACATAATATTTTATGGGAATAAAGTAGTAGTATTTAAAAATTAATAAATTAAGGATTCATATTTATATATATATATATAGAGAGAGAGAGAGAGAGGAAATTAATTCTTTTAAAACATTTTTATAATAATGTTTTCTTTGGTATTTAAATAGTCAGTCTATATGCATTTATGTTACATACTTTATTTTGTATTTATTTACTTATTATTCATGTTAAACTATCTTAAATGTTTCTCTTGTGTTAATAAATCCTAAACTTCAAATTTACACTTTATTAAATAATAATGATAGATATTTCTAAAAATATGTAATTTTTAATTTCATAAACAAGTTGATTATCACATAATTGGATAAAAAAATTGCTTAATAATATTAAGTACCAAGATCAAAATTAAGCAAGAACATATTTAGTTTAATTTAGATTAATGATCATATTTACTACAAGTTTCAAACATGGCCTTACAAAATCTCCATTTGAAACATACATCTCAAAAATATCATTATGTATCATTAAAAAAAATCTTGTTGGAGTTTACTGTGTCAAGCTAAATGTTATTATATCAAAATAAATTGCCAATTTATGAATTGTATGATTTTTTTTTATTTCCCCAGAGTGCTAAGTACCATTAAAAGTCCTTAAAAATTGGTTATTTTATAAGGCCCTTTAAAGGGCTTGTATTTTGTATAGGTACTTTTTTTTTCTTCTAAAAATTAAAAAAAGCTTTTCATGTGACAGTTGAAGGAATGAAAAAATTAGCAAAATTGCTGAAAAGAAATTGATATTTTTATTTCTATAGTAAAATTTAAAAAAAAAATGAATAGTAATTAATTATGACTTATATATTCTAGATTGGTTATTTTACTGTTTTTTATCTTTTTTTTTCTTCAAGAAATAGGTGTGTTAATGAACTGACAATGTAATTTTTTAAAATCATTAATACAATTAACTTCAATATAATATAAACCAATTTTGGAAGGTATTTTGTATATATATATATTTTTAATAACTTAACATCAGTTCTTCTGAAAAATGATCTAACTTATGTTGGTGATATTCTAAGTCAATGTAAATAAGTAATTGAGGCTATATATATATATATATATATATATATATATATATATATATATATATATATATATATATGAACCGCATCTTCTATGCAACTAGGTTGAAGAATTCTACCAAATTTTGTACTATTGATCTAAGACAAAGAAAAGAATGTTATAAAATTTTCCATGTTCAAAGTTTAAATGTTTATTTACTAATAATTATTATTATAGAATATTTTGTTTATTTTCCATAATAAATTTAAAATAGATTATTCCAAAAGAAATGTTTTTAAACTATCTTAAAATTCAAAGTTTTATCATTTCAATGATACCAAATTAATTTCTGTGCAGTATTTCTTTCAAATGTAACTAATTAAAAAAAAAAATTAAGTGCAGTGAAATTAATTAAAAATTTGAGCTACTCTACTACTGTTTAATTTCTTTTATTATATATATAATATTATATTATATATATTTATTATATATTATATATATTTTATATATATTATATATATTTATATTATTATATATATTTTATATATATATAAAATAAAACTCTTATGAGCTAATGAAATATATTTAATGAAAGCAATGATCTCAGGGTTTGAGGAATTAACTGATAATTTTTCTCTCTCCATAACTTTGATAGAAATTATTCTAAAAAGCTGTAAACCATTTTAAAACAGAAAATTTTACTTTTTCAATGACATTATTTTCATTTTTGTGTAATTTTTCTTTCAAAATTGTTATTACTTTCTTTAAAAAAATTAAACATTGTTGAGATGGAAAATTTATAGATATTTCTGTGCTAAATATTGTTTCAGCTTTTTAAAAAAATTCTTTTCTATTTCAATATATGTTTTATATTCAGAAAAAAAGTTTTATACAGTTTTATATACAGAATACAATATATATGTTTATATATACAGAAAGATTTTATTCATTTAAAAATTTTATGCTAAAGTAAATTCTGCCTTCAAAATTTTATACATAAAAGAATTTTAATACGAATAACGTTGGTATCACTTTTAGTAGTGTAAAAATTGAATTTTTTTTCAATGTAGTTATTTTCAGCTAAATGCACAGTTTTATTAAAAATTGAAATACAATAATATTGGTTCTTATTTTTTCTCTCTAAAAGTATTTGGAAAAATCCTAGTTATGTGGTTATTTTTGGAAATAAAATTCATTGCTCAGTATGTTCTCTATTGAATATTACATTTATATTATAATAATTATGATAATAATTATATAACTCATATTTCAATTTCTCACACCAGGTTTATACTATCATTTTAATATAATACTAATGGTTACTTATAAGACGGCAAGTTGGTAGCACATTTGTAGGAAAAGCTGAAAAATGTTCAATCATTTGCAAGTAATTACTCCAAGGGAACAACAACATGCCACTACATTGTATATTTTTCTTATTGCATGTATCTTTGCAGAATTTGGTGATTTTTTTTTTGGTGCCAAATAATTGATTATTTCATAGTTTAATTCCAAAATTTTTTGCTCTTTGTTCTTTCTGATGTAAGGTCGTGTGTATTTTTTTCTTTTAATTTTATTTGCCATTCATTTTCCAAATTTAAGTTTGTTGACTATATTTTTATTTTATCATTTTCTTTATATAAATTCCATAATTTTAATAAGATACATAATGAAAAAGAAAAATTCAGAAACCCCAAAATGGAAATTTGTAGCTGTATAAAATATGTTATGAAATTGTGAAAAACATAGTCCCTTTCTGCAGATACATTATCTACTTGCCATTTTATAACTAGCAGAGTGTAAACAAAAAAAACGTGTTTGAGAAATAAAAGTTAATTTGTGTGAACCTTCTTTCAGACCAGCTATTTGTTGCAACAACTTAATAGGATGTCCATGGGAAGGGCCCTACCAAGAAAAGCATAAACACCAAGAACAATGCAAACAGCTCTCTGCTAATGGTTATGATATATTGAAGTCCTTAAATGCTATGGATGAAGAGTCTAAAGATGAAGTAAATCTTTATGAAAGGATATTTGAATTACTCTCTGTAGACAAGTTTTCTTACCATGGTAAGATAAAGCTTAGAATCATACAGCAATTTTAAAAATTTATTTTCTCATGAATGAAATTTAAAGAATGTCTTGTAAGTGCTTAAAAAATAGAACTTGTGTTTAATTTTTAAAAAATCATTATATTTATCTGTTGTTGTTTTTTTGTGTGTATGTGATTGTAATCTAAACAGGTAAAATTTGGTATGTGATCTTATTGCTAAATTTGTAGATTTCTAAAAAATTTGAGCAAAATTGAATCTTTTATTTATAATTTGTAAATCTAAGTTTGCATGATGACTATAAAATGAACTAGATGGATAAAATTTGTTGCATGTATTTAAATTCTAGAGTATTGATACCTAACAGGTTTGTAATCAAATCTGTTTACTCATTGATTCTCTATTGGTCTCTTTTTACACAACCACATAAACATGGACTCAAAAATGCAATGATTTAAATGTATTAAATCTGATGTGATTTTGTGGCTATAATTACTGTTCTATGAAAATTTTTGGCATTGTTTTGTTGGACAAATACATGTCTAAAACTCAAGGAATTATTAACTACATATGAGAAATTAATTGCCAAGAAATTTGAAAAGGATCATGTGATAGATTCAATAAAAATTTTAATCCAAGTCAAAAGTTGCTGTTTTATTATTGTTTATTACCTGTGCCATGCCAGGCATTTGTGGCTTAATCCAAGGTTCACAATTTTATTAGGAAATTAAATTAATACTTATATTAAAGAGTATCAAAGAAAATTTTGGAGAAATCACTCTAGTTATCTTATGAATTTGAAATTTTAAACATAAAATTAGTTTGCATTGTTTATCTAATATATTCATAATAAAATTGAGTTTTATTATTTACTTAACATATTCGTTATAAAATTTATTTTTATTATTTACTTAACATATTCGTTATAAAATTGATTTTTATTATTTACTTAACATATTCATTATAGAATTAATTATTTACTTAATATATACAGTATTTATGAACAAATAATTTTTTTTAGATATTTGATAATTTTTATTTCAATTCTCATTTATTGATTAAATTTTATATTATTATCTCAGTAATCTGAAGAAAAAATTAATCCAATTTTTTAAAAAAAATTTCCCTCTTTTTCACACACACACACACACACACACAAAATCATTAATCAATTGAGCAGTTTAATGTATTTAATTCTTTAACAGACATACATTTATTTTCACCATTTCTGACATTCTTTCCTTTTGTATTTTAATTAAGGAATGTAGTATTTTGACTAAAATATTTTTTTGCTAATTTTAAATAGTTTGGTGAATGGCAGTTGTTAAATAACTTTCTTTATACTAATAGTAAAGGAATAACATTTGATACTCTTTTTATAATCTCTCATATTTAAAATAAAATTATCTTGAGAGAAAATTATAACAAATATCACCGAGGTATATAATTTCATAGGTATACCTAATACTTCTTCTAAATCTCTAGTGATAAACATGTTTTTTTCAAATCATGATTTCATTTTAATGTCTTTTTTTTAATTGAATCATACAAAATGAAGGAAAGAAAATGTTTTATTTAAAACCATAATTTATTATACAAACTGTGCAAACTAAATATTAAAATTTTATTGGTTATATGACCATTAATATTTTGAAATAAATGCCTTAATTTGCAAATATTTAGTATACCAATAAAAGGTTTTAATAAGATACCCTTTTTTATTTCGTGTAATAACTGTTTTGAAATGTAGATCTGCAGTAATATTAAACATTCATTTTTTCAGATTTGCAATTTAGGCACTGTTCCTATGACGACAAAAATGAATCGTATGAAACATCCAAATTTTCTGCATTTGATAAATTGTGGGCTATTCATGGACATTTCAAAGATAAGCCTTCAGAATTTTACTATCAGCTCAGCTTGAAAGGAACTCTGGACAAGTAAGTTCAGTTCAATTTGAGTGATAATCAGATCTCTGAATTATAGTTATAGTTTTTATTCTGTTATAATTTGTTTGCTTATCATCTTATTTTAATTATTATATATGATTTTTAGTGTGTAATGAATAAATCATAATTGAAGCACTAAAAAGAGCTGACTAAGCTATAAAAAAAAAGAAGCATTTTATTTATTTAATGTCTGAAAAATTGCAAAAAATATGTATGAACACTAAACATTGAATATTTTTACATTTGATCATTATTTTTACTTGTAATTTGTTCTATATTAATAAAATATATTTGTGAAAAAATTGTTAAATATTTTTTATTGTTGCATGTCAAAATTATAATTTTAAGTACATTTTAAATATTTTTATTTTTACAATTAATATCTTTAGTAAAGTTTCAATCTGACTGGGCACGAACTTTAACTATTAATTTAATTATTATTTTACCTAATCATGTCATCTGAGTGCTAACATGGTAAAATCAAATTCTTTTCTCGATATTTTATAATTGATAGATTAATTTATTCGCCTGAGATAATAATAATAAAAACAGGTTTCATCATTTCATGGTGAATGAGCTAACCCACAATCCTCTTCAATTTTTGCTTCTATATTTCCTTTCTTGGCTTCCTGTTAACCATATGATCTTCCTCATCTTGCTGATTTTATAGCCTTTCTTTCTGAAAGCAAATGAGTTGAGTTTTATACAATTATATTATAAATTTTTTTAAAAAAAATTGGCATATTGGTGATAGAGAAACATAAATTAATGAATGTATAATTCTTAAACAATTTCCAAACTGTTCATCTTAATCAGTCATTATAATATACTATCATATTAGTGTATTCTTAAATATTCCATAGAGTTAAATTTTATTTTTGTTTTCTTAGTTGCTTCTTTAAAATTTGAAGCATTTCTCAGTATCATATTATTGAATTCAGCAATTTAAGACTTTTTTTTTATCATTAATGATTATAAGTTTAAATTGATTTGATTTTATAGTAGACTAAACTTATGTTAATTTTAATGAATTTTACTGGAGACAGAGAAAGGATTTTTGTATTTGTTTTATTGTATAGTTACTGCAAATAGAATTTTATTTCTATTGATACTGTATAGATTAAATTAATTGATCTACAGATACCAAATTTGCCAAGAATATGAGAGGAGAAAAAGTACATGAAAAAATTAGTTTTTATAAAATTTTTAATTAGAATTTTAACTTGCATATTTTTTTGCATTTTCCAAATAAATTAAATTTTAAAAATTGCATTTACTATCTTAAAATTCTGAAAATTATGTTTTAATTTGTATATAGTTATTATGTGATTGCTCTTCTCCCAGTTTTATGATATTTATGAATATAAATCATTGCAATGCTTTTATCACTTTAACTTTTAAGTCATATCATTTCACTAATGGAAATGGTGATATCTTATATATTTTTGGTAATATTATATTCCTTTTTGTGTATGGATGAGAACGTAATTTTAACTTGTCATGTCTCACATTTTTGTATATTTAAATTTTTTTGCTGGCATATAAATTTTAAAACTATAAGCATATTCATAGCTTCTAAATTATAATTATCTTTACTTTAAAAAAGTTAATTAAAATCATCATCTTTATTTTAAGAGTAGTGACTATAATAATGATTTTTTGCTATTTATTTATGTGTTATAATTAACTTAGAAATTGCACATCTGGTCAGTTAATATAATTTTTATAGTCATTTGTGTCCTCTATGGTTAAAAATTTGTATATACTTCAAAAATTTTGTCCTTTCATTTATTTTTTTATTTTGTTTCCTGTACATGTATGGTAATTTACATTTCATGCAAAATATATTTAATATGCCAATGAATGATTCAGATGCTTGCTATGCTTAATTTCATGATGGTAAAAGCATTTTCCTAAATTAACTTGCTATTTTTATATGATAAATATTTTTAAAATGCTACTAATTACTACAACTATGCATATTTTTTATTAGTAAAAGTATTTATTATCAAAGTCATTTTAATTAGATCTCATAATTTTTAGAAAGATATTGCCTAGATTTTTTTTAAAAAGATTGTAAATATCTAAATCATTTTTACTAAATTCTGTTTATTTGTTTTTTAGTGCAGCATTTAATATTTTTTGTCATTAATTATTATTCTAAGCTTGCCAAAAATCAAATAAGTTGCACATTTACTAAATTAATCTTTGCATATAATGGGTGAATCAGTTGCCAACAGCCACTTTTATTTTATATTGTTTTCTAAATGTATTTCTAAGGGGAAAGAGTAATTCTTATTTGTGAGCAGTAAATTTATTCTTTTATAAACCAAAAAAGTTAATGTACGTTTTTATTTTTCACTTCTTTTGTGGCTGAATTTTTCTGCATTAGCTGTTTTTCTTTTGAATGATACAAGAACAGTATTTAACTGCAATCTTTCTATTATTCTCTTTTTCTAGGCCATTCTCCTTGCATTATCTCTTAGTTAAAGGACCTTACAGTGAAATGGAGATCAAGCCAAAGCTTTGCCAATTTACATTTGAAGAAAATTCTTTAAATGGCCCTTTTGAATCTTTAAGTTTATGGTATCACTCTGATTCTTTAAAAGGTTTCTTCCAATCAAAGCGCGTTAATTTTAGAATTTTCTTTTTTGAAAGTAAATAACGTATTCCACTACTTTATTTCAGTCAAGAAACATGTAAATAACTCATCAAATCTCTTCGTTGTTTCTTATTATGAAAAACAATTATCCTTTAATAGTAAAGAAATACCATAGTACAAACAACCACCGAAACTGATTCCTTATTTATGTTTTCTTTTATTAAAGCCATATTAAAAATATGTGGAATTTTTTTTTTCGGAACTCCCTAATGAATATCTTTTTTAGTTGTTGCATTCAAATTTTTTTTCTTACTTAAATTTTTCAAATGCTACCTTCTTCTATTTTATATTTTCTTTTTCTGTTAGCATCTTATATGAGAAGGATTATGGATAATAAAGACAAGCCCATCTTGTACATTTCTTTATATATATATATAATCAGGTTTAGCTTTTTAAACCTTTTGAATTGAAGATTCACTAAAGTGTTCCAATTCCATACTTTCCTTCTTTTAATGAATCCAAAATATTTCATAAGATGCTCTTCCTTCATGATTGGTGTGAAGTAATGGTTCTTGTTCTAATTGCTGAAGATTGTTTCTATTTTCATGTTTCCTGATTGCTTTTAACTATAGGACTCAAGAATCTGAATTTGTGGGTGGCTGGATTAAGTGTATTATTGTGAATGTGTCACGGTGGATGGTTTTCTTCATCTTCTTGATGCCAAATTGATGCATGATATAATAAAACTTGATTTATAAATAAAGTATTTAGTATAAATTGCTATATGCATGAGCTAAAGGTGTTTGGTGGTTGTTACTTTTTTTACTGAAAAAATTTGAATTGTAGAATTATTATTTTGAAAGTTTTACTTTATATAAAAGAAATAATTTTAATAATTTAATTTTTGATTTAGTTACTTTATTGATTTCTATAATAATATTGAAGTAATCTTTAGTTATCTCTTTCCTTACATTCTTTTGTAATATTTATACTTAATACCAGTTATTTAGTCTATCCAATTTATTCTGTTAAAAAGTTTGAAATAGATAATCTTTATTTTTCTGAATTGCTAGTCTGATTTAAAAATTCTCTTGCATTTGTATTTGAAACTTTTAGTAATATTGTTGTTTATTTTATTCAATTAAATTAGTGGTGATTTTAATACAGTTGTGTAAGTTTTTATAGCCATATAAGTACAATATACGAAAATACATTCTAATTGATGTGTAATGTGATCAAACAGCGTGGTGATATTCATTCCTGTATATATTTATTATTAAGAAAATATTTTCATATCATCCTGGTGATTTCTTTTTCGATGAAACCTTTACATTTCCCTGCATTTATTTATTTATTTTGGTTGTTAACATTTGATTTTAGAATTAATTTGTCATGTTGTTTAGTAGTAAGAATAGCTGTTTTAATAATTTCAAAAACATATGATACAAATCAGTATAAATCATTTGCAGCTTAGATTCGGATAGCTGTTTCCATTAGGATTGCTTAATTATTATTTTAGATAAATAAATGGAAATTTTCATAAAAACTTTGTATAATTTCTTATTTTAAATATACAATCATATGTTGTTTTATTTAAGTATCTGACAAGTAATTGTGAATTTTATTGTGTTCTGAAAATATGTGTGTAACTGGATGTTGTAACATTTCAATTTGATGAATAAAAATTGCATTTTCACTTAATTTGCTAAGTAGTTGTTTGTCTTTAATTTCTTTTAAGTGTTGATATAAAACCTCTTGGTTATAACTAATAACTCATTTAAAAATATTTATTGTCAAATGTTAAGAGAGGTGATGAAATTGATCTTATATCTGAGATTGCTACATCTTAAAGCTATAAGGAACAAAAAGTCATAAGTTTGAAAATCCATTCTGCTTTTGTATATATAAGTGTGATGGGCATTAAATCTGGAATCAATGATCAAATCGCCTCTCATATGACATGCTGCTGAATGATTGTAATGGAATTAAATTTGATTATATTTAAAATTCCCATTCTTTTATATGGAATACCCACTCTAATTGTGGTATATTAGCTGAAGGCATATTCCAAATTGAAAATAATCTTTAAATGATGTTGAAAATTATATTTCATGTTATTCGAGTCAAATATTTTTGTAACAATATTGTTCTAAGCTAAAGAGTTTGTCTTTTAAAAGCAAAATTACACAAGTTATAACATTTTAAGTTTTATCATTTTAGAACCATTCAACAATGCTGGCTTATTGAAATACTGCATTTTGACCAGCAGATCTGTTTGTTTTGAGGCAGCCACTAAAATGGTATAAAATAATAATATTCAATCCTAGTATTTGAAATATTATTTTATTAAATATGACTAATAAAAATCAAATATCATAACTTTCGTTGACAATATATTTATTGACTTTTGAATTATAAAATATAATTTTTTACATTATTGAAAGTATTTTCCTAAGAAATTGTGAGTATTATAAATATAAGCTTATTCTTAATAATTTAGAAAATTATTATATCCTGTTTAGAGTTATCTCTATAAATGTGAGTGAAAAAATGTAACTCAGATTTATTTTCCAAACCTGTCATTCAGTAAAAAAGAGTTGAACGTCAAAAAGTGAATAGATAAAGAATATATAAAATAAATAAATGAAATTGATATATATATATATAGGAATTTTCTAGTCATAAGATTTAATAAAAACTTTTTCAAAATTTATGTTAAGATAATGAATTATTTAAATTAGCCTAAATAAGAAATTTAATTGTTAATAACAACTTGTTAAAGAACTTTTTACTATATAAACATATACCTATTCTTAAAATTATACTTAATAATTTGGAAATAATAATATATTCAAATTCATGAAATGTTACAGGCAAAAAAATGTTAACTTTTAGACAATTTTTCCATCATTTTTGAAATTTTATTTTGATTCAAAATGTAAAAAAATGGTTTAATTTAAATTTATTTACATTTTGGGAATTAAAATTGTTTTTGTTTGGAATTAAAATTTCTAGTACCCAAGAAACAAATGAAAAATATTTCATTTGAAGATGAAGAATTCAAAGGTAAGCAAAGATTTAACTTTAATCAAGTTTAAATAAAAGTTGCATATTTTTTAACCTAGATATTTCACCAAATAAATGAGAAATAAATCTATCATATACGACTTAAAATAATTAATTCTTTAGTGTATAAGAAAATAAAATGCCATAATGTGAGATCTTGAATTATAAATAGAATAGCTAAATTTGATATGTATTATTGATTTAAAATGTTGGTGCTTGAAAATCCATTATTTTTTTAAACTAATTTATCATACATGTTTTTTTCTCATCATTTTAATCTTGTACATATTTATTTATTTAGTAAAAATTTCATGAAATTTCTTTAAACTAATAATCATAACTGTGTTGTAATAATTTTAAATTAACTCTCTGAATGTTTAATAAGTTAGTTAGAAATTAAACTTTTTAAGTTATACATTTTAAATTAAGTTTTCAAAGTACATATAAATAATTAAATTGCTGGGCTTTTAATATGTAGGGTATAACGAATTGTATTATGTTTTTAATGATCCCCCCCATTACATTGGTTATGAAATACTAGTAGAAGATTGACTTTTTATAAATATAGTAGTGAAAGATCTTAAGAAATCCTTGTTTTATATTTATGAAAGTTTTTTAATTATAGAGCAGAAATTAAAAGTATTTAATAACTCATGCATTTATTTAGTATTTGAAAATATTTTTTATTATTTAAATAATTTTTCTTATTTAAGAAAGTTTATATATTTTCAGCTCTGAATATCAAATAAAATTCAAGGCCTACAATCCCTAAAAGATCTTGTAATCAAACTCTGTTTTAAAATGGCATAAATTTTGATTTTACATTCTCAATTATTAACCAGTATCTAACTGATATTGTTAATTTATACTTGCATTTTAAATTTTTCTTTAAATATAACATGTAACTGAAAAATAAATACAGAAATTTTCTGTGAATAATTAATTTTGATGATGACCAACAATATGGTGTCTGTAAATTAATTACAATTTAAATAATGTTGTCAGTTTTAACATCTGTTATGTTATGTGATTATTAGTAATTAATATTTTTTGATTAATAATTAAAGTATTATTTATCACTTTATTTTGATAATAAATGGTTTAAATGGATTTTTTCCATTTCAATGTAAATACTTCATTAAATGTCATGCCAAGATATAAAAAATGAATTTAGCAGTTAAAACTGATATTCCACAAAATAGGTTAAAAGTGAATTAGATAGTTTCATCGGGAGGAAGATTAAGAATTCTCCCAGAAAAGTCGTGTTGTTAAAAAGTAAAGAAAACAATAATAATAAATTTCTCTAAACCTGCAATTATAAGGGGGTTTGTCTTACAGAACTCTAAGTTAATCGGCACTTTGTACCATTTAGCTGCTTTGTGGATAAATGCCCCAAGACTTAAAATAATTCACATAGAGCCTACTGTTAAGTTATTCTTTGTCTTAAAATATATATAAAAATTTCTGGATTGAGAATACATATTAAATATTATGTATTAAATATTATATTACATATTATGAAAACCAAAATGAATTGAATTAGATTTTTAGTAGACCTGGTATTTTAATTTCTTTGTGAAAGAAAATTTCTGACGAGAAAATATTTATCTTTTCACTTCCTATGATCGCTAATAACGAGTGATTGGGTTACTTTTTGGAACTTTCACAGCCATTACCTTGATTTATTAAATACCAGAGACTTTTGCTTGTTAATTAGTTTGCTGAAATCAATTGTTGTTAAAAAATTTAATTAAGCACTTATTTAACTCGGTCTTAATGATTTCTTCAGCAAAATATTTTTGAACTTCAGATTTTTATAGATGTATAATTCATCCTATTATAGAAATTTATCTTTCTGATCATCCCCTAATACATTCTGCTTACTTTTTGATAACTCTTAAAATTTAGAAAAAACTGACACACTCTTATATTTTTACATTTGTAACAATATAACCTTGTTCTTAAACAAAAACAAATATAAAATTGGCATTTTTCTTCGTATTAGTAACATATAAATTTAAGTCTTTTATAGATCCTTCTCAAAATTCAATAAATATTGTCATCTGCTTCATCAATAAGAATTTGTATTAATGATAGAATTATACTTATATTTCCGCAACTTTCATAATTTTTTTATATGAATACCAATAATAATTCGGATTATATGTAAAAAAGAAGGGGGGGAGTCCATTTTGATACTGACTTATTATTATATTTGCTGTTCTTACCGCATTCAAGTTTTTCCAATTCCTATTCGTTTTCTCTCTCTCTCTCTCTCTCTCTCTCTCTCTCTCTCTCTCTATATATATATATATATATATATATATATATATATATATATATATATATATATATATATATATATATAATCTTGTTCAAATTTTCAATCATTCATAAAATACTTTCTATTCATCCACTCAAGTTCAAGTAAGTTTTTTAAAATTTGTAATGGAGAAGACTCGGATGTTAATACAATTTTTTCAAATATTAATTCATTCATTAAATTTTATTAATTTTTAATACTTTAAATAAGAGTTTTAGCAGTTTGCAATGAAAATTGAAATCAACAGGCTTAATCGGTAGAAAGAAAGGATTTTAGATTTTTTTCATGTGAAGGTGAAGAATGCGAAGAATATCGAAAATCAATAATTTTGTGATCCATTTGTAGAAATTTTTGCTTTAAGTATACGTTTCATCCAAATGATTTTCGAGAGGGAGTTAGCAGTTGTGACTTAGTGGTTAGAATGAAGGATATTTCTCAAAAAATAAAATTGAAAAAAGTTTTTAAGCTTCAGGTTCAATTTATCTCCTTGAAATATTTGCCATCAATGGTTGGTTACTTCTACAACCTAACCTTAAGATAGAACTATGCGTCGAGAAGGCGAATGGAAAATTCACTTTCTATTTTGCCACTCAATATTGTAATTCTGTCATATAATATACATATTTATATTAATTGTGATTATTTAATAAAAAGTGACTAAAATAAAAAATTTCTTTGTTGACCTAAAAAGGAATTGGCCTTTTTTTCTCTTTTTGTATGTTACTTATTTTAGGTTATCCATCCTGTTTTAGAAATTCATTATTGTTCAGACGATCTCATTCAGAACATTATGTCAGCCAATCAATTAAAATAGTTAAAATTTTGGAAATAGAATATTGAGCAATTGCTCTTAAAAATAACAAGCACTTACTTACAAAATAATATTTGTAGCAATAACACATCATAAAATGGCAATGAAATTGTAAAACATCTTCATTGTTGTTTTCCTGGATATTAATTTGCTGAAATTAGAATTTACCAAAAGCTTTAAAATTTTGCGTAAGGTAATAAAAATTTAAAAAAGTTTATGTTTTATTATGAAAACATCAACGAATTAAAATTCAGACATTAAAATAGACGATAGTACAAAAAGTCATTATATATATATTTAAAAAAGAGATTATCAAATATTGTTACATCCAAAATCAATCAAAAATTCTCTGAGCTGTTTGTTTATAATTTTTAAAAGGAAATATGCATCTATAATGTTTGATTTTTTTCGTACAAGTTTTTATTTTTCATTAAATTTTAATTTTACACATTTCAGTTATATGAGGTCTCGTAATTCTGAATTCAAATTCTACAATTTTTATATATTGCGTCTTAATAACAACAAAATATATTAAATAAAAACTATTACGTCTGTTTTAAATTTTGCGTAGTTTGTGTTATATTCTTTCTTCTGGATATTATTTATTTCAAAACTTATTTAAAATAATATATCTAACTTTTTTTTACATAAAAATAATAAAAATGTTAATATCTTGAACTATATATAAAAGAAGAATTAATCTATTATACTCCAATATCTTAAAGCCTCAATTAATTCGATATATGAATTAACTATATAATTGGAAATTAGCTATTAATTTGTAAATTTATTAATGCAATTTGACACTATATATATTTATATTTAAAAATAGCGCTTTAAATTTCAGAAATAAAATACAATTATTTGAGTTTAAATATTATCTAAGTATAAAGATCATCTGATGAACATAATTCTATTTAAAAGTAAATTTATGTTGTTATAATGTTTGGTTAAATTGAACAGTTTATCACATTTAAATTAATGTTCGATAATAACTCGATAATTTGACATTATTTTGGAATGGTTTATCGAACATTCTAAAAAGAGGCTTTGCTCGTATACTCGCCAAAAAGAGAAATTCATAAATTTACAAAATAGAATGCCTGATTTTTTTTTTTTCCGCAATGAGGGTTAGAAAAGATTTTTGCCCTTTTCCTTTCTTTCCGGTAATGACTGTTTTTGATAGGTTTATACTGAATAATAATAATAATAATACACAACTACTTAATGAATGTTTTCTAATAATATACAGTATTTTAAGATGAATAACTGTAATAAGTGAATAAATGATGATGCATTAACAGAATGTTAAATGTATCTGTTTTCAACCTTCTTTCTAGTATTTAAACAGCTGCAATTTTATACATTCCTCTTATTATAGTACAAAGTGGTTATTTTGTCTTCACTTAAAGTTTCCGTGACGAAAAATTTGATAATTAATAAATCAAAGCTCTTTTTATTTAGAAAATTGGCAATTGATATTAATTAATTTTTTAAATATATGGTTTAAATATATTTTTCAAAAGCATTTTCGATGTATAATGTATATAATTTTCAATAATTCATTTCAATAATTAAATCTGTGTTGAGTTAAAATAAAAGATAAAATCACGTTACTAACAAAAGTAGAAATAATTCGGTGTAACGGTTTTAAAAAAATCCAAATAAATGACACGTAAAATGATATAACCGTTGTAAAATAAGAAAAATGCTACAAAGTTTAAATGTATAGTTAATATAATGTCTACAATTTCTGACTTTGTTTTAAGGATACTCATAGGGGAAAAGTGTAGTGTCAGAAATTAATGAAAAAATAAAAGTGTATTTGTATTCCACAGCAATTACAGAAAGTATTTAAAAAATATAATTTCTATTAATTAAAAAAATACTTAACATTGAATTTTTTTTCATGATTTGTTAAGTCGATATCATTAAGTAGATTAGATTTGGTTTATAATAAGATGAAAAACTACTACATCTAGTAATTATGGCTATAATAACTGAAGAAAAAAAACTGCTACAGAGAGTGAAACTTTCAGCTTTTTTCCAGGAAATTAAAGATCTACATTAGTTTTTCAACAAAGTCTATACCAAATAGCGTCGTTAGCAAGATGGACAATTTTTGAAACTGATAAAGGTAGGACACATGCTGGAAAATGGAATTCAAGATGCGATTTAGTATAGTGGTGGCATACTTTTAGTGTGGCCATTCAATAAAATATTAAAACCATTTCCAAACATTTTTAATGACTGTTTGTTTTTTTCAACTTAATAGAGGTTTAAGGAGATCTTGGGATCTAACCATTAATCTTTCTGATTTTTTTTAATTAGACTAAAAATGACTTTGTAGTCTTAAGTTGTATTCCATTTAATATTCCATCTCTAAATAGTATTTTTTTCTAAAATAATAGAAGTCTAGGGAGACAGGGATTTAACTATTAACTTCTGTTGTTGTTGTTATTTATGGCACTTGCCTATGGACAAGCCCTCCACTGATACAGCGGCAGATTTAAGCCGAAAGGATCGTCTCTTGTTTTTGAAGTAGCGCCAACTAGGGTCAAAAGTACGACTTAGCTACACATTCATCAATTTTGCTTGTACAGCCCCTTTTTACAGGGGGGCACAGTCATACATCTCACAGATAACACGCAGGACAACAACCATGCCTAAACTGGGACTCGAACCCGGGACTCCCAGAACACGAGGAAGACGCGCTACCTCTGTGCCAGAAAGCC
>JAOUZG010031473.1:3585078-3596599 GCA_026289955.1 Argiope argentata | reverse complement strand
TATAGTGAATGTGTGAGCTATTAATAGGAATTGAATAACTCAAAAACGAAAGGAGTTTGAAGATTAAAATTTGGTACACGGTCTTCAGATCAAATTTGCAGATATTTATCAAATTTTGAGTAAAATATGTTCAGAGGAAGTTCATCTGTTCAGCTGGTCGTATATACGTTAATACGATGATTACCAAGCGAAGAAAGCTAGATAGTTAAGATTCGGTGCACAGACTTAACGTCTATAGACACATATCAAAGTTTTAGAGAAAACGAACAACAGGGGGACTGTCTGTCGATCTAGTATTTTGAGAAACTTGTTTAAGTGGTAATTAAAAATCAGAATGATTAACATATATCAAATTAAGCATGTAAGTTTTGACTACAAGTTTAATTTTCCATCAAATCTTTGTTAAAATGTTGTCAATTGAGGAACACGTGTCTAGGGCAACAATATTTTTTGGATACTATTAACTGCATACCAGAGATTAATGGCCAAACAACTCGCGAAAGATAAAACGATAGATTTAGTAAAATTGCTAAATTCGCACAAAACATAGTAAAATTTCTAACTTCGTGCCAAAAATAAATATTTTGTAACTATTGCAAGTCATTGTCATACATGGTATTCTTGGTTTCACAACTTTATCAGAGAGTATGCGAGAAAGTTTTAAGGAGACAACCTTTGATTGTTTTCACTTTTTTTAGTATATTTTGTTATAATATATTTTAGTGATGAACTGAAACTAAAATCGTTTTCATAGTAGCTACAAATATTCTATTCTATCTTGGCTTCCTTTTCATTGCCGACTCAAGTTATGACAGATTCCACTTTTATCTATGTTAAGTAGTTTTTAGAGTAAAACTTGTTCAAATTTGTTTTTTTTTTAATTTATTGTATTTGTTATCAAGATTTAATGTCAAGTTCAAGCAAAAACAAAATAATTTATAGTAGGTCCATTTTTAAATACTGACTCAGATTGTAATTTTGATATATATTAAAAGGCCCGCATTTAATTTGTTGCAGGCTCTGGTATCTCGTTCATGTCTTCATGAACAAGCATACTGACAGACAGAAAACCTGATGATAGATTTGATGCAGACTTTCATAGACATGCTTATACATGTCAAATTTCAAGAGACCAATGAAGGAATTTTGTAAGTAATTGGGTTCACATGCACACGAAGGGACAAAAGGGCATTTCAAAACGATTTTTTTAAACAGAATAGAAATCTATCTTTAGTTAATATTATTGTATGTCCTGACCATGACCAAGTGGTTGTAATTGCATGAGTTTTCAAACGGTTTGGATTGCCATTAAACGCCAAAGGTAATCTATATTAAGATATCTACATATTTGTTACGAAGATATCTCCATAACAAATTGCATAACCTAGCTTGTTTCATTTTTGAATTTTCTCGTTTGCAGACAAACAAACAAAATAAAATTTTCTGGAGCTCATAATTAAAGCATATTTAAATTTCGAATTCGGACTTTTAGATAATAGTTTTTTTTATGCCATACTTCTCATTCAAAATAAAAAGAACAAGCAATAAAAAACATAATTTTTAAAGTCAATTCCTACTTATGTCAACAAAGAAAATTTTTATTTTATTTACTTTTTATTAAATAATCACAATTAATATAAAAAATTTATCAGGAAAAAAAAGATTAATTTTCACACGAACTGAACTCGTATTCTTCACCTTCACGCGAAAATCACTGAAATCCTCACATTTTACCGATTGAACTTTTACCTGTTTATTTCAATTTTCCTTACAAACTGCTAAAACTCTATTTAAATTAATAAAAGTTAATTAAATGTAAAGAATTATTTAATATTAAAAAAACTGTATTAGGATCAAGTGTCAGTCACAACGATTTAAAAAAATGTATTTGAACTTGAATGGATGAATAAAAAGTATTTTTTATATAAAATTTATATTCTATCTATCTATCCAAATTATATATATATATATATATATATATATATATATATATATATATATATATATATATATATATATATATATATATATATATATATATATATATAGGGTGAGTGAGAACAAATAGTACGAATTGAAAAATACAAGATACCTTATACTAAAAATTAAAAATATATATATTGGATTTGGAGTTAATTCCCAGTCAAAGTCTGATTAATAAGGAAGTAAAGTGGATAATCGTTTAGGTTCCTTAGATTTGAAGTCCTGGGAGCCCTGAGAGGCTCCTATATCTCAAACTTTTTTCGATATTTTCAGAAAAATTTAATTTACGAGGCTCATATATTTGAATTTGTTTAAATAAAATCAACTATCGTTCACATTTTCGAACATTGGTCTAAAAACTTTTCAATAAAATTTTTTATTGCCAATGTTATTATTTATTTTTATTGTCCTTTTACATTAAGTTAAAAAATAGTTAAATATATATTTCTATTCATTATATCATTATTTATATAACTTATTATTATTTATATTGTTATTTTATAATTATAACTACATATTTTGCTTTCCATTTTGAAAAAATCCGAATCTACAATTAAATAATATTTAAATCGTGTTGTAAAATAGTTTTAAAAATCTAAATATTTTTTAACACTTTTCTTTGAAAAAACTGCTTATATAGAGATTAAAATAATAATAATAAAACAAACGTATAGTTTGGAAAGTGGGTGAGAGGAAGGGGTGTTGCCAAAAGGCATCTAGAAGCACGACTCTGTTCTTAGTTAAATAACTGCATTAAATAAATATTATATAATGAATAATTTAAAAGGTTTAATCAAAAATTTTCATGAAATTTTTTTAACTGACAAAAATAAATCTAATTTAAGGAACTTAATAACCTTTATAATTTTAAGCCAATAAAAATGTCGACATGGTGAATAACCTTAATGATACCTGTAAAGCTAAAGTGATTTTTTATATGTATAAATCCTCCCGTTTTTGTAACCAAAGCAAATTTTTTTTAAACATAACAATTTGTGAAATCCCCTCCCCTTTTTGGTTACCAGGATTTCAAATCGCAGCTTAAAGAAGATCTAGTCTGAATTCCTCATCTTCCACACTACGCAATTTTGAGATTTTGTTGGAATCTTATCCAATTGCTGTGCATTCACTTTGAGGAAAGCAAAATCTAATCTAAGGAATGAGTTTAATTTTCCCTAATGACGGATGTGGCGAAATTTGGCGAGTCGAGATGACCATCACGCTTAACATGACGTTTGCAATTCGAGCAGAGCAAAGAAAAAGAGCATTTAATAGACGCTTAAGAGCGATAATTCGTGACTCGATAAAGAGATGATATCTTCACTTACTCTTTTCATGATGACACGCTAAATGGGGTTGTAAAACCGGAGAACGACTCCCGCACGCCCATTGCCACAGCTTCGTCAACAAACAGCGATAAAAACCCCGATGCTTTTTATGACACAGAGCATCCCCACATGGCACTAGTGTAAACAGGGCTAATTATTAATAAGAGGCATCCCCGGTTCATTAAGCATTCAGATTTCATTTCTGAAAATCAACACTTGGTACGATCCAACCTCAGCAACTCCGGCTCAATAATGATTCTGGGTTTGGTCCTCCTGTCCTTTGCCGTGGCTGTACAGCCCTCTTTTAGCTATCCTCTGGGAATCTTTGCTGATTCGTCCCAAGGATTCGATATGTCAACGGATATTGACGCCTATTATGGTCCGTATAATTATGACTACCTCCGTGGCAACAGGCTTTGGGGCGGCTACGGCTACGGCGGCTATGGCGGTTTTGGTGGCTATGGTGGTTACGGAGGCTATGGTGGCTATGGCGGCTACGGAGGCTTTGGTACCACTGGAGCCCTAAGAGCATTGTATCCCTATGACGGATATGTTGATACCTATGATGGGGACTACTATGGCTCTTACTATTATGGAAATCCTGTCAGAACGGTGGATGTGGGCAGAGAACGGCTCGTCCGAGATTTTGCAGTCACAGAAACAGATAACTGGGTGAGAGATCAGACGACATACCGTACACCGACCCGGGTGAGGTACACGTCTTACGGAGGATACCCCGCTAGGAGAGTGTATGCGGCCGGATTGGGAGGTCCAAGAACTTCTTCGCTGAGAACAGGTGGGGATTTGTTCTATTTGAGAAGATAATTCAAGCACCTGATTGAAAGAAGCAAGCTGCGAACCATAGAAAAACAAACTTCAGTTGTGGATTCTCCTTCTTGTGTTATTCGATTCTTAAAAGAGCAGAAAGAAAAATTTGGTTTGGTAATGTTTAAATCCATAAAAAAGGTATTATTCTTTTTCAAACTTTTTAAGCAATATAACAGCTTATTTGTTTATCTTTGCTAACATTAGTCAAGATTCAAATTGCATTTATACAGTTACATGGCAATAGCAGGGGTGAAACTGGATGACTGATATATCATAGCATTAGCATAAGATTGAACTTAGCATTATTGTGTCATTTTGCTTCCAATAACTGTCTGCAATTCTTAAGATTGAAATGCTGTTAATAATATAATTTAATACTAATAACAAGAAGCAACTGAATTGATTGCATTAGATTGAGAATCTATGGTTTTAAAATATAAGGGACAGGCGTATGGTTAAATATTTTATTTTTAGCTTAAATAGATCGAAATATTTTCTGAATGTTTGCTGTTTTGTCAAAGCTTATAACAATGGTGACAGCCTGCTGCGCTTCGCATTTTGCTACATTTAAACAACAGTTGTAAAATTTTGAAAAATAAACATACATGATGCAATGATCTTTAGTTTTTCTTTTGTGATTACTGTATTATATTTTTAATATTCATAATGACATACTTTGGAGATAGTGTAGAATCAACTCGATTGTTTTAGAATTGGGTTGAAATTTCTTTGAATGTGATTTACTTAAAAGGAATTATCTTTTCAAAAAATGTCATTTCCATTTTTAATATTCATAATAACATACTTTGAAGGTTGTGTAGAATCAACTCGATTGTTTTAGAATTGGATTGAAATTATATTTGAATGTGATTTATTTAAAAGAAATTATCTTTAAAAAATGTCATTTCAATTTTTAAAAGCTGTTTCTTTAGTTTTGATTATAGTTAATGACAATTCAAGTTAACAATAAGTAAAAAAATAAAAAATCATAAACTTGCATTTCTTTACTGCATAGAGCAATAAATAAGATTTCATAAAAAATATCTATCTTAAATGCAGAATTATATCATAAAATATTAATTATTAGTTTAAAAAATGAACTTTGCTTAAATACATCAATTATGTATCTTATATCACTATTTATCTCAGTAAAAAAAATAAGCCTTGTAATTTTTTTTCGTATTGTTATTGTAAGTTGTCATTGATGATAGAAATATTTTTCCTGTGACTGTCTTAATAGTAGTAAGTTAAAATTTATCAGTTTTGATTATCTCAAATATGTGAACATTCTAAAAAACTAATATGTGAAATCTCAACTATGTGAACATTCATGCAAAAATATTTGTCATGTTAATATCAATGAGCTAGTACGAATCTATAGTTAAGAGTTTATTTTACATATTAAAAGCGAATATATTTAAATGCAACTCTATTTTTAGATTGCTCTTAATGAGGCATCTTGCATTACATGATTCATGTTCTATATAATTTGCGATTACCATTGCCTCTATTTCTCAATTAAACCTACAGTAACGAATATGAAAAGGGGGAGGGGTTGTGCTATCAGGGCCCGACTAAGCCTAGTTGGGGCCGGGGGCAAAAACATCTTTGGGGCCCCCCTTTGCTTCACTATTTTAATAATGAAGAACTTTCATTAAAAAGGGAAGCTCAAAAGTAAATTTTTTAATCGATTTGCGGGCTCCACTTATGTGGGGACCCTGGGCAACTGCCCCGTATGCCCCTGCCTTAGTCAGGCCCTGTGTGCTATATTTTATTGTGCAAAAGTTATTTTTGGCCATACTGCCCCAAACACATCTATAATTAGGATTTTTTTTACTGGCTTCTTTCAGTCAATTTACATTAAAACAAAACATTTGCATCATTCGAAAATGCAGAAAAATTACTTCATATCACCATTTTTTTCATTGCATAAGCATAAATATTTTTTAAAGAAAAAAGAAACAAACTTTTAAACTTACAGTGAACGGCAATTGATGCTAACACAGTTTTTTCAAACATTAATTCATTAAAAATAAAAGTAAAGAAGTTTATAAAATT
This sequence comes from Argiope argentata, assembly GCA_026289955.1. Lineage (NCBI taxonomy): Eukaryota > Metazoa > Arthropoda > Arachnida > Araneae > Araneidae > Argiope > Argiope argentata. Next base: position 3,590,402 of record JAOUZG010031473.1, on the reverse strand, counting down.
TTACATGTGGACAACTCGGTTTTGAACCAACAGATGCCACTACGAAAATGATGCTCGATTTTTTTTCAATTTCTTATATACCTCACACTCACCACATATAGAATTATCTTGTTCAAATGTTCAATAGTTTATAAAATACTTTTTATTCATCCACTAGAGTTCAAACCTGTTTTTTCTAAACTACCAGATGATACTCGATGTTAATACAATTTTTTTAAACATGAATTCATTCAATAAATTGAATTAATTTTTAATACTTTAAATAGAGTTTCAGCAGTTTGTAATCAAAATTAAAATCAACAGGCAGTAACTCAATCGATAAAATGCGAGGATTGCAGTTTTTTCTTCACTTGAAGATGAAGAATGCGAGCTCAATTCTTGCAAAAATCAATCATTTTTTGATAAATTATTTATTTTAATTGTGATTATTTAATAAAAAGCAACTAATATAAAAAATTTCTTTGTTGACCTAGGTACGAATTAACTTAATTTTTTTAAATATATTACTCTATCTACCTTACAAGCTAATTTATAAGAGTTTATGATTTCTTTCCAAAAATTAGGCCAAATTGATTGATAAAATTGAGATGAACTCAAACGAAACATTTTATAGAAGATTATTTGATTCACACCTTACTGTAATATGTCAAATAGAATTATATATATCATTTCAAAAGGGTATTTTTCTTAAACCTAATGGCAACCCTTTACTTTTGGCGTGCGCTGTTAACATGATTTTATAACTTGAAACGCTGAATAATCAAATTTACAAGAATGATAATGAATGCGTGAAACCGATACCCTACGCAACTTGAAAATTAAAGTAAAGCTTAGATTCAAATGATTAGTAAATAAATAATTTTAAGAGCGGATATTTTATTATTTAAAATATTATTACTGTAGAATTATCTATGGTATATATAGTTTATATTGTTAGCGGGATTTTTTTAATACCTGAAACCATGAGACTATATTTAATAAAAATTCGCAAACGGATACTGGCATATTGTATACAATAATTCAAAAAGAAAGTTTAAAATATTTCAAATATTTATTTCTGATGAACTACAATACATAGAGATTCTTACTGACGATACAGTGTTGGGTAATGAAAAGTTCTACTTCAAATGTTGTCATTCAATGCGAGTTCTATTTGTTGTGAAACAAATATCGAAGTCCATTTCTTTTCAAAATGAAACAACTTATTTCGGATTTCTCCGCTGTAACAGTTCGACCTTAAAGAGTAACATGCGCAGGTCAGAAGTATGGTTTACTCTGTATTCCTCCACGAAACAGGTGGTATGAAAATATTTTGTATGAAAGAACATACAAAATATTTGTATGTTCTTTCATACAAAATATCGTTCTTTCAAATATTTGTATGTTCTTTCATACAAAATTCATACTTTCATCGTTTTTAACTATTCAAAACGAAGTTTTCAAAAATTTTGTGAAATCTGAAATATTATTAGAAAGAAGACATCGGAAACGAAAATACTTGCTATTTTTATTTCCCGTAAAACAGAATTTTTTATATAAAAATAAATAAATAAATGCCCGGAAATTGAACTTTTGCGATTTTTTTATTAGTATTCAAAATTACAGATTTTTTTCTCGAAATCTTAAAACGAAAAGCTGTATTTTTATTTCGTCTATCGATTATTTGATTGCATTAAGAAAAAAGGTAATAACAAATGAGAACCGTTCGAAGTATGTCTTCCCATTGGATAACATGAAGCTCCGAAATTGTAAGTGGTGTGAACATGGCGGCCTTAACTCGCATAATATTATTGTTTGCGAAATTCAAGGCTTTTATTTCTAGCTTTCAGATTTCTTAAGGTTCCGGCCGGAAACAGTTCGAATACGTTCAACAATTTCGTCCGACATGCGAGGGCATTCAGTGTTTTTCTCTTTGTATATTCAACCTTCTTAAAAGCAACCATATTGTGTCAGCTGTAAACCTGCTCATGAGGAGGTTGTTATTTATAGAACGAAATACTGTAGAAGTGCAAAAACAGATCCTTTCTTTGTATATTGAAGCTTATAAAATGCCTTTTCCTGAAATATAAAGGCATTTTCTCGTAAACACAATGCCGCTTTTGCAAGGGTTGTTTAATTGTAAAGAATAAAATTAAGAACTTTGTCTTTCCTTAGAAATATTTTATATCGGTCCCCTTTTTGTTTTAAAAAATTTATAATATACACTTTGTTTAAAAATATCCTTCATAATATATGTTTAGATTAAAAAATCATTCATAATACGCACTTCAATTTTAAAAAATTAATCATAATATACACTTTGATTTAAAAAATCATTCATAATATACACTTTGATTAAAAAAATTCTTCATTATATTCACTTTGAATAAAAAAAATCCTTTATAATATACGTTTGGATTAAAAAAATAATTCATAATACGCACTTCAATTAAAAAAAATTAATCATTACAAACACTTTGATTTAAAAAAATCATAATATACACTTTGATTTAAAAAAACCATTCATAATATACACTTGGATTTTTAAAAATTCATTCATAATATACACTTTGATTTTTAAAAATTCATTCATAATTTACAATTTGATGAAAAAATTCTTCATAATATACACTTTGTTTAAAAAATTCTTCATAATATGCACTTTGAATAAAAAATCATTTATAATATACGTTTGTATTCAAAAAAATTATTCATAATACGCACTTCAATTTAAAAAAAAATTAATCATAATATACAATTTGATTTTAAAAAAGTCATTCATAATATACAATTTGATTTTAAAAAAGTCATTCATAATATACAATTTGATTTTAAAAAATCATTCATAAGATACACTTTGATTTAAAAAGATCATTCATAATATACACTTTGATTGAAAAAAATCCTTCATAATATACACTTTGATTTAAAAAAATCCTTCATAATTTACACTTTGAATTAAAAAAATTCTTCATAATATACACTTTGATTTTTTAAAAATCAATCATGATATACACTTTGATTTTAAAAATCAATCATAATATACACTTTGATTGAAAAATCCTTCATAATATACACTTTGATTTTTTTTAAATCAATCATAATATACACTTTGATTTTAAAAATCAATCATAATATACACTTTGATTGAAAAATCCTTCATAATATACACTTTGATTGAAAAAAAAACAATCATATTATACACTTTGATTTTTAAAAAAATCTTTCATACCATATACTTTGATTAAAAAATCATTCATAATATACACTTTGATCAAAAAATCATTCATAAATACGCGAATCTTATTTTTTAAAAAAAGAAATAGGTTATTTAAAATGTAAAACATTATTTCGATACATATTTTAAACCTTTTACATAACTTTTGATGCACTTAACCTATGCAATGCAAATAAACAGGCCTTTCATAATCAAGCAGCTTTCTTTCAGTGTACCATAAAATTAAATTTATCTAAGTCAATTACCTGCAAAATTGAGCAAATGTTTTTGTAAGATTAAAACTTTAATTACAACAAAGCGATTCTAAAATGGAAAACAATTGAAAAATATAAAAACTGTGAATAAAAAAAAAGATGTGTAAATATTTGAACTAAATTTTGAAATGTAAACAGAATGAAAATGTATTAACGTTTCGTATTTGGATTTAATTAGCTAAGCTATATTTAATTCTCGTCAAAAAGCAATATGAGGACTACTTTAGGATGTTGTTGTTGTTACTTATGGCACTTGCCTAAAGACAAGATTTATACTTGAATGGGATATTTGAAAATATATGTATATACTGAATGAAAAACAACATGCAATATGCAAGCCTTTTAAGTTTGTCATCCTCGCAAACCATATTTTTCCTAGTATAAAGTAGGTAAAAACATGAGAGCAATTTTTTTTATATCACACTTTATTAATACAATTATTTGAAATTCATTTCATAACATTTGAAGATCTAGTATACTGAGCCAAGTGTGGACAGGATTGGATTAAGCTCTTTATTAGCCATTGGTCAATGAAAGTCTAAACCTATCACGTTTAGCCGCCAATGACGACGTCTGTGGAAACGATTGGCGAGGTTCGCTGCCGCCGCTGAAGGGTTAATGTTTATTATTATTATTACTAAACATATGAAGAGAAGAGCTTGTGAGACGGAGGGAGAATGATGTTTGTGCCTTTGCTTTGATTTTGAATAGAAAATTTTAAGAAAAGTCTGATGTTGCGTTTTGCTTGAGTTATGTGTCTTTTCTAAGAAGTATAATACGCTCATGTCATTACATCTTTTTCACCTCTGTAACTTTACTACATCAGACTATTACGTTACCACTTTTAGAAACACCAGACATTTTTTTATTGATTTCAATTTTCTGTATAAGCCGCAAATTCTGTTGAACTGACAGGACATTTGGTTGGGAGTTGGTTTTAGTATTTCGGTTTAAAAAATAACAATTTAATTTTAAAATCTATCTTAATAGAATTAGTAAACAAAACAATCTAAATACTATTTAATTATAGATTTAGGCAATCTTTATATTATAAAGCAGTATATTTTTTGGAGTTTTTAAACAACATAATATAAAACTTTTAAAAGATAATTATGTAGCAGTGTTAGAATAATATTCTAATATTCGTGCAATTCTTGATTTTAATCAGTTTCGGACCCAAAGTTCTTGCAAATTAAATGAAAATTCGAAATTAATACAATCAGAAAAGATCTCAAACAATATATCGACATTTTGGGGCTTTTTGGTAGGTAAGGTCTCAATTTTGAGACCGGAGTGTTTCGGTTTCGAAAATTACAGAACCTCCCATGTGATATGAAGACTGCATCTGGATGAATAACAATCGCTATCCAACTGCATCTGGATAGCGAAAAAAAAAAGTTGTGAATAAAATTTCTGATAAGAAAAAGTAATTTTTTCTAAAACGAATCCACATTTGAATCTTTCTCAGAAATTAACACACGAAAAATAATTGACAGATAAATATTAAAATTGGATCTAACGTGTCCTCTGTGATAAGAGGCAGCTGCTATTAACTACATATCATTTAACTTTTCCATAACAATTCTAGAATTATTTAGTGATAGTTTCTAGTTTGTCATAGTTTTTAAAATAATTCAGAAATTCAAACAGATAATAAATTTTTAAGAGAAGCACCTTGTCTTCATTAAAAACTAATATTTTTGATAAGACCTTGATAAGTAAAATATCAAAATAAAATAGGAAAATATATTCAGTTCAAGAATATTGAACAAGCAACAGATACCAAATAAAACCTGGAATTGTGAAAATCATTTAAATATCAATAAACCACTTATGAACTTATAAAAAAAAAA
>JAOUZG010031473.1:3557543-3580078 GCA_026289955.1 Argiope argentata | reverse complement strand
ATAAAAATAATAAATGCAATGTATCAAGATTATTATTGATTTCTATGAGTGAATATTAAACTTATTTAATAAATTTAATAGTTTGTATTAGTATTAATTATACAATGCAGACATTATAAAATCATTAAATATCATATTCTGAAAGTACTTTTACTTGATTATAATGCTTCATCTAACTTAAAGATTGTAAATATATTTGAATAATAAATTAAGGAGTTGAGTCTTTTTTTTTCCCTCATTTTATTTTATAATTCAAATTTAAAAAATGAATATTAAATTTTTTTCTAAGTGTAATAAATTGTAACAAGTTAACTAAAATTCCTTAATTGAGATATTACGTCATGTACAAATCTAGAAATGATAAAATGGCTGAAAAGGAAGTACAATAAAACTCACAATAAAACGAAATATGCTACGATAGTTCCATTCGGTACAAAAAACACAAATATAAACGAAAACAGACAATTTTTTAACAATATAAGAATTGATGAAGAAATTATAAATGAAATTCATGAATAACTATGAAATTTATACAAAATACATTATGAATTTGCAGCGACCATTGCTTTAATGAAAGATGGCCGTGCCGGTACATATCAAAAAACCACATGGAATTCGAAAACTATAAATTTCATTTGTATAATAGAAAAAAGAAAAGCAAAACTGTCTCTAAAGAAATAAACTGAAGAGTAATTGTTCAAGAATATAACATTTTTTTCATACTTACTTCCAAAATCACTTTATGCATACGATCCAAATCTTTCAAATATTTCTGAGTGTAAACATCATCATAATACAAGTGAAGGACAGCTGATGTTGCATGGCATGCTTGGGCAATTAAAGCTCCAACTGGCCATTTACAAGCTTTTAATAAATCTCCACGTACAATGACATATTGGACTATCTGGCTTGAACTCGATGTGGCTGCCGCCATATTTGTTGATTATGTTTTGTTTATTTTGTTAGTGTTGCCAGTTTTAAAAATCCAATATTTAGGATTGCAACACTTATTCAAAAGTCTGCTTACATCACATAACATAAAAAATAATTATATTTTTATAAAATACTTCTTTATTTCATGCTAAAAGCTCCATAAACTGCATATTTTATCGAGATTATGATACAGAACTTATCTTTTAAGAAAGTCTGAGAAAGTTGATCTTCGATTCAAGCTCCTTGTAATAGGATGCTATAAATTAGTTCTTATCGAGGAAAATGCTCTCACATTGAGTAAATTGAATTCGAATAATTCTGCATTATCAAGAATAAGTTATTGGCATTATTCAGCTTCGTATCCCACAAAAAAAAATGGCCATGCTTTGAACATCAAAAATAACTAGCGTCAATAGCTTTGAGAATTCAAATTCAAAAATAAGAAGAATTCTCTGTTAGCTTTTTGGATTCAAATTACAAAACAATGCTGAAGTTTGTTTAATAGTAAAATGGATTAATCACCAATCGTTTTCCATAAGTTTAAGATGGTCACAGGAGGAAATAAATCTACCCGTGTTTTAAAGGAACAGCAGTGATGGAGTTGCTGGTTGAATATTATTTAAAATCAGAGAATCAAGGTAATGCTTTCTTTGTTTTTTTAGTATCATTTAGAAACCAATTTATTGTTAGGTTCAAAATTTATGCATTAGTTTTCTGTATTAGCCAATGAATACATCAAAACGTTCTCGATTATCCTAGAAAGTATGTTTTTTTCTTTTCAAAAGTTTCATTATAAATGCAACAAATATTATACTGATCATTTTATAAATTTCTGATACAAATTAGAAACAATGTAATAAATGTTTTATGAGTGTAGTGTTTTCAAAGTTTATGCATTTAAAATGATGGATTTTTATTTTTAAGATGAGATCTAGAGCTACAAGATTTTCTTCAGTTCAATTAACAATATAACTTGAAGTAGAATCTATATACTAGAATCATCTTTACTTCATGACTTTGTAGTTTGTCCCATTATAATAAGTATTTTTTTTTTTTTGCGACCAACTAGTACAAGAGCCTTAATTTATTGTATTTAATTTCATTTAAGGTGACCGACTACGTTCGACGCAAAATTTTTGAAAAAAGTGTTTTTTTAAAAATTATTTATGTTTTTAAATACCTTTTTTACTAAATTGTTATAAAATTTGACAAAAACTGTTAACACTCTGCGTAAAATCGTACTGCCACGGTTGTGATTTTCTTTTAAAGTTAATGGGTACAATAATTTGTGAAATGACCCAAAATACTAAAAAAGGAAATCCTTGAAATACAAGTAAATAAGGCAGTAAAATTTTTGTAATTATGCATTTTTCATTCAATAAAAAAAAACTTTAATTCAAACGCTCATGAAAAATAATTCTTGAACTGCAAAACATTTTGCTTCATTTGATTGCCATTATTGTTTTGAAATCTATATTGTAATTTTGACAGTTTGTATCAGGTTTAGAGATGTCAAACTAATAGAAAGGGATTTTAATGGAAAAAAAGTGTTGAGAAAATTATCGATAAGGTTTTCTTTGAATTAAAACTATAGTTTTTATGGTTATAAGAATTTCAGATTTCCCACAAAGATAAGTCTGATTTTATTTTTTATTATTTTGCAAGAGTTTATTTTTGTGTGAATCTTGCCACTATCTTTAAAAGCCTTTGTTTTTGATACTCGCAATAGCCAACATTTTCTGTCCATTGCCAACGCAAAATTGTAGTAATCACACTTTGCAAATTATAAGTTGCCTTTGCGAATACATGGATGCAATAAAAAATCAGTTTTTCCTTTACGTTTAGCCTTTTTGAACGTTTTTTAAAATTTTTAAATGAGGTCTCCAATTTTGTTATATGCTTAATATACTCATTTTTTTCATGATTCATATTAAAAATTTCTTTTGTTATATTAAATGGAGAAAAAAAAAGCAGAAAACAAAATTAGTCGAAACTTTGTTTCGGTATGTTTATGCCGGTTTGGGTTTACATAAAAAAAAGCGTATAGTGATCGTAGTAATTCATTTCTAATATACTTTGGAAAACAGTAAACTGTTTTAAATAGAAGAAAATAAAATATGAAATTTTTTTTCTCAAATTGATTGTGAATCAATGTTTGCAATGTAATAGGATACCTTAAATTCGACAATGTCCTTTAACATCCTTTAGTTACAACTTCATAACGCTATAGAATTGTCAAACATTAATGCAGTGCGATTTTAGCTGTCTTACATATATTTTATTTATTGTGTACATAAATCTCTCTATTAAAGACCTGTTCAGAGCAAAATTTTTTTAATTTCTGGTTCATCTTTTTTCGAAGCATTAAAATATTTCAATTAATATTTTGATATTAAATATTTGAAGCATTAAAATATTTCGATTAAAATTAAACAGAATTTTTCTTCTGTAGCTTTCAACAAAGGAAGAAAATAACTCGATTCAGTATTTGTTAAAACATTGAAAGCATTTTTAATTTCAGTTCAAAGTAATTTTTTGCTGGAAATTAGTAAAAAAAACTACGTTTTAAAAATTAGCAAAAGGAAAAAAAAGTTTCGTAATTATTAAATTTGCATTCATTAAAAACACATTAAAAATTTTAAAGGGCGTAAATTTTTTTTGTCTAATGTTATTTTTGGAAACTCCAGCTGAAAGTTATCTAAATTCAGCATAACCGCTTCGAAGTGCAATCTTATCCTTTAAGATGTAATAACCCAAGTTTGGTAACTTAACAAGTTAACTTTAAATTTGGTAGATGGAGATAACAATAGAACATTTTTTTATTAATATTAGAAGAATTTGATGGAACAATTGATTTATGCATTCAATTAGGAGTAAAGTCATATTCATTTTTTTTTATTTTAACAGTGAAAGGAATTTCCAAATTAATGGTGATTTCTATATTTTATTCATTGATATTTTGAATAAAACAATTTGATCGCTTGCTGAGACTATCTGTACCTTGTGCGAAATGTATTTTTAGAAAAACCAATATTCAAAGATTTGAATTTGTTTAAAGGGATCTAATGTTGTAAATAGAAACATTACACAATTAAATGTTTGTAGATTTTTTTTTTGTCCCTCAGCCAGTATTGTGAAACATAAGTATATGGAAGGTCAAATATAACCTTTTTGTGAGTGACTAGTTATTATAAGAACCCATTTTGCAAATAAGATCAGCTCAATTTGACAAAGTGGATAAAAAATTTTAAAGTAGAAAATTCTTTACACTTTCGTCTTTGAGAAAACTATATCATCCATATTTTGATGAATTTTTGACTTTTTTCCTTCGGAAATCAGTAATTGGAAAATGTTTTATATGGAAATATGACTTCAGGTCCTTGTTTCACTGTCGCATATAAATTTAGAAACCACACTGAAGAGGTGAATAAACAGGGTGTCCCAGAAGACTGGATAAACTCTGCACAGCCAAATTCGTAGTTTGGAATGCATGAAAAACGGGCATAGAATACCTCTAGAACCCATAGTTTTCGAGAAAACGCGAGAAAAAATATATGACGTCATATACGTTTTATGGGAAAAAAAAAACTTTATTCTAAACATGCGCGTCGTGCAATGATCGACTGTACATCCTTCTAGCAACGTAGTGTCCAAAAAGTAAACACACTGTGGAAATGAATGGACTGAAGTAACTAGGTCTCGACAAATGAATACCTCTACATGCCCACTTAGGAAGAAATTTATAGGGGTCAGATCTGGAGATCGTTATGGCCATGAAACAGAACCCCAACAACCAATGCAGAAGGCATAGTAAAAGTTTTTCCCCCCGTAAACCTGGTATGACGTCATACATTTCCTCTCGCATTTTTCTTGAAAACTATCGGTCGTATTGGTATAGTTCTCTGGGAATTTTTTACGTATTCCAAACAACGAATCTAGCTGTAGAGTTTATCCGGTCTTTATGGGATACACTACATACTTTTTTAAAAATCTGATATGTATTATGAATACTCGAATAAACTTCAGGTGTTTGCATTTTTATTAAAACAGTAAGATTTAAAGGTTGTTTAAGATGTCTAGTTGTTAATTGAGAAATAACTTTAAATGGATTATTAAAAAAAAAAAACAACTATAGAGTAGAATCATAATATTGTTACCGAATCTTTCTTATTTTGATTCAATTACTTTTGTGCGCGTGTATATATTATTAAGGTAATATATTTTGAATCTCAATCGTGGGAATTAAAAAAAAATGAATACGAAATACTCATTTACAAAATATAGAAGAATCATCGTCGAAATATTAAAATAAGATTTTGACGGATATCCATGTTCTAAATCTATCGAAGTTCGAAATACACGTTTTGGGCATGTTTATCTGATTCCACGCCGATTTGAGCTTCAATGGATTAAATTTGAATACTTTTCCGTTAGCCGGGCTCCAGTGAAAAATTGACAATTAATGTAGAATTCCATCAAATTTCTAACAGCGATTTTAAAGCGAAAAATCGCCAAATAATGTAGAATTCCACCAAACTTCTTACAGGAATTTTAAAGCAAAAAATCGCCAAATAATGTAGAATTCCGCCAAATTCCTTACAGCGATTTCAAAGTGAAAAATTGCCAAATAATGTAGAATTTTGGCAAATTTCTTACAGTGATTTCAAAGCGAAAAATCGCCAAATAATCTAGAATTTCGCCAAATTTTTTTACAGTGATTTTAAAGTGATAACTATAAATATAAAACGTGATAAATTTTAAAGTGACTCTATAAATATCAAACGCGAAAAGGTATGCAAATAAAATTTGGTACTCAAGTTTAATATATAAAATATAGACTCTTAATAAATTTTGAACTGGATATGAGAAATAGCCGCTCATCAATCGGTCTGTACATTCGCATGTACGTAAATGCAATACTTTAAAACAATGAAATTTGCTGTTGTGGTTATAGTTATAGTTCCATCTCTGTTAGTAATACTAGATATCAGCCTTAATACTGAAACAAATAAAATATAACTGTTCTAAAATTCTTACCTGTTCAAAATTGAAAATGCTTCAAGGCTGAATTATGCCCACTAGAGATCTTTAGGAAATTGAAATCTTTGGGCCTATTTTTGATCCCCTCCTACTTCAAAAGTCAGATATATTTTTATTGTTTTCAAAACCGATCTAATTTTAAGCAGTTTTATCTAGCAAATTTTGATAAATTCAGTTTGAAAAATATTAAACTACGAATCATTTCCAAAAATTTGGTTTAAGTTTGTGGCGAATAAAAATGCAAACTTAAAATTTAAATTTAATTTTATGCACTAAGCTAAATTTTGTTTAATTATTTATTAATTAAATTTTTTAAAAGCACAATATAAATTATTTTTAGTAACAGGATCTGGCATATTTTTCAATTCTTACTATTAATTTACACTCTCCCAATCTATTTATCATTTCTTCTTCAAATTTTGAACTGTTAATAAAATACTTTTTGTTCATCCACTCAAGTTTAAATACATTTTTTAAAATTAATACTGTTTGAAAACTCTTAATACAGTTTTTTTCAAATATTAATTCATGAATTAAATTTAATGAATTTTCAATATTTTAAATAGAGTTGTGGCAGTTTGCAATGAAAATTGGAATCAACAGGCAATAGATCAATCGGTAAAATGCAAGGATTTCAGTATTTTTCACGTGAATGTAAAGGATGCCAATTCAAAAGTTGCGAAAATCGATAATTTTTTGATATATTATTTATATTAATTGTAATTATTTAAGAAAAAACTAACTAAAATAAAATTTTCCTTTGTTGACAAAAGTAGGAATTTACTTTTTTTAAAATATTACTTGTTAAAACACAAAACAACATTTTTGTATGATATACAGCATAAAAGAAATCTGCGAAAAAGAATTTATTCAGAATGCTGCTAAAATAATGTTCTAAAATTTAAAAGATACTTGATTTTAATTTGTAACAAACTTGGAGTGAGTGGATTTGTTGACTCATTAAGCACAAAATTTAATTACTATCAAATAAATCTCGTGGTTTTGGAACTCCCGATGTTGCTGGTCCCCTTGTCAGTTACCTACTTTGCCAATTTAATTATCCTACTCTGAAACGATCTCATTAGTTTTTGACAGCAACTTCATAATGTCAAAGTTAATAAAAAAATTATCATAGTAGCTTGATAATTTAGTTATATTAACGTTCCGCTTTAAAAAAACACTGAGGCTATTTTGAGACAGACCTCGTAATTTTGAACCGCAATCAGATGATGAGGTCGGCACTTGAGCTGGCATATTTTTAGTCTACAAGTGTAGTAAAAAAATGAAAATAAACAAAACATAACAATTGTTGGAAAGTTTTATTCACATTTTACAGTACACAAATGGATAAATTTCTTTTCTTAAACTTAACAAACACCTAAAATAAAGTTGTTAAATGAGGGAGTTCATATCTTACACAAGTTTCTTGTATTAAATCAATACAAGCATGTATGGTGAAAAGAAATAACAGAAAAAATTAAATAACAACAGTTTAAGCATTGATTCACGTAACATCTGAAACAACAGTCTAAGATGCATTTCAAAGAGTTTATTTACATTTACAACCAGAAGATAGAAGAAAAACCCTGAAAATTCTATCTACAGCTAATTCGGTTTGAAAATCCTTGCACTGCGTCTCCAAAAATAAAAATATTGTTATTCCTCAAATGCTCCAATGTACGAAAAGGGGAAAAAACATTATTTACAGAAAAGAAAAATTGTAGAAAAATTTACAGATAGCAATATGTAAAATATCGTACAACAAGAATAAAGTCACCAGGGATTAGCAGTTTTTTCAATTGCTATTTATAAACGCTCTGATAATCAATATATTTGGTATCCGTCCTTTAAAATTGAAAAACGAGATATACGTACCTTATTATCACTACATCAATAAAATACTTCGATAATAAATAATATTTTACAATATGATATTGAAATTATATCCATGGAGATTCATTAGAACAAAAAGTATAATGTTGTAAACAAAACAACAACAGCAGCAGCAACAAAAAACAAACAATATACTGAAAATGTTGCTCTTAAAAAATAGCTTTATTTTTTTCAAATAGTCCGCAATTTTAAATGTTTTTTAAAAGAATTATCGCTTATCCTTTTTGAATATATACTGAATTATATATTGAAATAAATACGGAAAACTAATAACTGAAGCAAATGAGTTTTCGTCGTGAAAACATGGAAGTTAAAATTGGTAAGCAAATAATAAATTTCCCCCTAAAGTGAGGAAAATAATGAATTAATTACATGTAGAAACAAAATGGGTGTACGGGGAAAAAAAGCCTTAGATTTGGCAGAGTGCCAAATCTGATCTGTGCCCAAAACAGCCCTTTCATTGCTGGCTCGATGACAGGAATCTTTCATTTCCGTCTTCAACTGCACAGCTATTAAGTTGGTGGGCGAATTTTGATGCTTTTTGTGGCGCTCTCTACGCATTTAATCGATTCATTTTCTGAGTTAGTGTTTTTTTAAATTATTTGTACATCGAATTCTTAGAATGTAAAATAATGATAATAATGATAAACAGTTTTTTAGATGGGGGAAAAAATGCCTTAAAAATAATTTTAGTTAGCGCTGCATTTCAATAGCCTTAATGAACCACAAACGATTTATATAACATCTATGCAAGTCGTGTCTAATATCGTGAACCATGTTTTATTTATTTATTTATTTTTGAGAAATCGATATTCAAATGCATCAAATGGTTTGAGGCATTTTAATCAATATCGACAATTATGTATTCTCAACTATTGATGAAGGCGAAAAATATAAAACTGGCAATATTTTTACAATTCAATATTTGAATATTACAACTTTCAAATACCGAAATATAAAAATTGTGATATAAGAATACAATTTTCCCGTGCATCTAAGTGAGATTTTTTTGACTTTTCCAAGATGAAAGAGACTGTACACTAAAATTTAATGCTTAGAACTCCAATTGGAAAATCTATTGTTTTATTTCAATGTAATATATGTATTATATAACTGAAGGTAAAGTAAAGGAAGCTTTTATCTGCCGTTCGTCATCAGAGCGTAATAAAAATTAGCAATTAATGGGACAATTAAAGCAAGATAATAAGTCAAAATTACACTTATAACAACTATAATAGAGCATATATTCTTGTCATAGTTCACTCTTCTCATTCATACTTAGCAAATATACATCACTTATGAATTTATACATCAAAATACTATAAGTAGAAATTCTTGGTCTAACAGTAAGTCTCTGTGGATATTATTTTTAATACCAGAAGACAAACGAATAAAACAACACTAATACTTTTTTCAGTTTTTTTTAAATATATATATAAGCAATGTTTTTCTCTGCATTCATAAATACTCCAATACGCTCATATATCCAATATATTAAATGGTTAATCGCAATCTTCGTTATTTTGAATTTCAAAATTGAGTTATTTTCAGATGAAATTCATAACTTGTCGGATATCCCTTCTTCAATGTCAGTATAATGTTCAACAAGAAACTAAATAATCGCTCCATTATAGCTGTATCATATTACTAACCATAAACTGGTACGTTGTATAAATAATTTTGAACTTCTAAAGAAGGTAATTTCCAACACTTCTTTTCAATTTATAGATGATAAAATATACCTGTATGAAGGTCAATCAAATGTACATGACTTGCGTCATTGAGGCATAATTATGTCAAATGCACCATTAAATTGAAAATACACTGCGAACTCCGCATTTTCTGCTTGTAGTATGACGTCACTTGATGGTATGCGTTGTGGCATTCACCACGTGACTACGATGCCACACGAACTATTTCGATAGGAGCCATCGAAGAAACGTTCAAGGTAAACAGTGTCGATGAACAACAAAGAGTTTACACTACACGTGAGATAATAGCATGTTTAAGTTGTTTGTAATATCATGAATCGGTTATACGCTGTGAAGTCGCCGCTCTGAACTAAGCTAATTTTTTGTACTTTTTTTGTAAATGGGGAAGCCAGCTTCTTCAGTCGTTTTCTCAATCCATTCCACGTAAAGGGGAACGTTGGTATAGATTCCTGGTAAATTCGGCTGAGCACATTTGATTCCCCAGCTGACCACCCCTGCTACAAACCAGTGGTCTTCGGTCTTGCAAACGAGTGGTCCGCCGCTGTCACCCTGAAAGAATACAGAAAATGAAATGGTTAAAGCAACGTAAACACATTGTTAACAGTGAAACAAATATTGTGACGTACCTCGGCAACTGATTAGAAGAAACGAATCTTCCCCACCCACTTCCACGGTAAGATTCTGGGGAAAATGAAAAGGGTGTGGGGTAACGATTCTGCACGTGAATGATTATGGGAGACTTGAAAATCGTGATTGAAGGTTGTTGCAGGATAGAAGGAAGAATCGGTGAGCTGTTTTCCTTGTAACTAAAATGCATTATTGCGAATCTAAAATATTGTTACAAGCGGCCGAGCGCCGTGGAAGTGCACCGAAGGAGAAAGCGTTGGCGAGGAGTTTCGCGCCAGCCGAATTGATTTGGCCATTGGAATATTATGGTAGCCCCCAGACCGTTCACGGTGCGTAGCGTTGTTCCTGGGCGCTCGCTCGTAATATAAGAGACGGGTTGCCGCAATCTGGAGTTCCTCTCGAAAGAGTAGCGACTCGTTGTAGGAGCTGATTACTTTTCTCGCTTGTTATTAGTGAGCTATGTTTACGTTTGCTGTTTACGTTGTATAATTGAGCTCGCTGTGATTTACTTTATGCTGTGCTGTACGATAGCTGTTTTGTAGACTGTGTTTATTACGCGTAAGGCTTGTATTTACGCTGTTAGTGATTATTGACTGCTGGATTGTTTTTATCTGAAGTTTTCCTTTATCAAGTCATCCTGTAAATAGCTGTAAATAAATTTTGTTTGTGCTGTCCTCAAGTAAAGTCCATTCAATCCGAATCCGCTACGCTAAAAACATAACAGTATTGTTTTCTTGCCATGTATTAATTTATTTTATGGTATGAAAGAGATTTACAATGATTCTTATGGAGGTCATACTAAATCATTAAACAAATGATTAATATCATTATCTTGCTATATATATATATATATATATATATATATATATATATATATATATATATATATATATATAATGATATGAAAGAGATTTATACAATAATTCTTAATGCAGACCAAGACAAATGACCCTCTATATTGGCGATAAAAGTGAACATTTCGAGAACTAATAACATACAAGATAAAAATTTAATATCCTGAAAAATGCAAGAGTTATGAAGTTATCCCTCTTTAAAATCGAGATGTAGTGCTTCTTCTAAATAATTTCATGTGATTTCATTTCTCATCAGATATTATTTAAATCCGAGAAGGAAATAAGAGTTGACTCTCACCACTAATTGAAAAGCGATCTGGGCAGTTATTGATATCGAGTGTTTTTCCTAGTGCTTAATGTATTTTGATAGGGAATTGCTATCTGATTGTAAGGGATAATATCTACAATTGCTATTATTTGTGTTCATCTTGGCTGTATTTTTTGTTATCTATGTATCACAGTACATCCACTGGATGATTTTCGCGACAGGAAAATTTTAATGCTCTTATATTAAAGAAGACAATATAAATAAAAAGTATCAAAAAGAAAACCTCGTTTGATCTTTGACTGATGTAAGATAATTTAAACCGACTGCTATTATCGACATCACCAAAATGTTATAATGTGGCAATTACATGATAGTGGCGTAACATGGTGAAGTAGCAGAATGCGATTTCAGTAAAACAGAAAATTTTGGTCCTATAATTTCATAAATACATTTTGTATTTGAGAAAAAATTTAAAAGATAATCCAGAACGCTCTGATTACGACTTTATGAATTCTGAAATTACGAACAAAGGAGCATGACCGACTGTTTCACATTTTAATTCTAAGGATAATTATACACATTGTTCGAATTGCACATAAAGAATTTGCCATCTTTCTTTCGTTTACAGTCTTTAACATACTGTAATTATTTTATACTGTCTTTTTATTAACTCCTTTATTTTATGAGAGCCGGCGTCTTGGCATAGAAGGTAGCGCGTCTTCCCCGTGATCTGAGTATCCCAAATTCGAGTCCCTGTTTGGGCATGGTTGTTCTTCTGTGTTTTATCTGTAAGGTGTGTGAATGCTCCCCCTCCCTTAAAAAGGGGCTGTGCAAGCGAATGGGATGAGTGAGTAGCAAAAGTCATCATCTTTGTCCTAGATGGTGCTATTACAAAACAAGAGATGCTGTTAGGTTTAAATCGCTAACTACCTCAGCGCGTTTGTCAATGGCAAGTGCCATAAGAAACAGCAGCCACAACAAAGGGGAATATATCTCTGCCTTTCTGAATTGAGGGATTAATTTCATATGTATTTTAACATTAGAAAAAGGAACGCATTCTCGGGATTTATTTACCTGGCACGCATCCTTCTGTCCTTCGGCAAATCCAGCACAGAGCATGGTGTCCGAGATGGTTACTTCCTGGGCAGAATACCACTCCTGGCAAGTGTCGAAATCAACGATGGGAACTTCCACCTGATGAATCACCTTCTGGTAATCGGCTTCTGCGAATGCGAATTTCATTTGAAAATAAAGAAATAACAGTATGAGAAGGAAATAAAAAACAACTTGACAAATCTATCTATACTACTATTATAAATGTGAGTTTGGATGGATGTCGTTGGTCAATCACGCCAGAGCAGCCGAACGAAATTGGTTGAAATTTAGCAAAGAGGTAGGTTATAATCTAGAATGGGACATAGGCTACTATTTATTCTGGTTAATTGAGGTATTAATTTTTTATTAATTAAAAACTAACTTTCTCGCCAGAAATCTTTATTTTATCATCGCCAAATGAGAAAGATTTCGTTCCCCCCCACACGAATGAGATTAAGCTTAATATGTTTTAGACCGATGGTTTCAAACGATTCTGTTCATTTTATTAATGTTTGAAGCCTTTAAAACTAAACATCGTTAATTAAACGACCTTTCGGATTCATTCTGAAGTACTTTTGAATTAAAATAAAACGTAAAAAGGAAATAAAAATTTCCATTCTGTATTGCGTTACCCCAACTGGAGTAGGAAATTCACGCATTGCGTTGTCCCAGTTGGCATCGAAATTCACGCATGTTCAACATGTGTTCTTGACTTGATTTTGTTTTGATTGAATAATCAGCAAACCGATTTTGAATAATTGGTTTGCTGTTTTGTTTTATTTCAGGTACATACTGTAAATAAATTTTTAGGTTAGTTACGTGAGTTAGGCTTTAATATACAACCACTTGGTGCTTTCATAGGTTGATAATTTTTCGGTAGCGCTTTGTTTGGGTACACATTGTCGTCATTCTTTTATGTTGCTGTTATGCGATCTGTCCTACACATTTCCCTGAATTTTTATCCTGCTGAACGTATTCCTGTCGCTTACTTTCATTATTTTAGATAAAAATTTTTGAGTTTATACCATTTTTCTGCATTTATTGATTTTTTTTTATATTCCCGGTAATTTGTTGCAGCTTTCTTCGAAACCTAAGGATTGGAAATGCTATCGCTGCCGTTCGCGCCACATTCGGCGATATCGCTAAAATATGGCGACAAACTATTTTTCGGGCGAAAATGACTGTACATCAAAGCTGTTCCGTTGTTTATTTTTGTGGTTAAATTGTATTTGTGTTAGTTATATATATTTCATATATGCTTATAGGGGTACATTTCCGTTAGCCTGTTGCAGGCGAAAAATTGCCCAATAATCTAGAATTCCACCAAATTTCTTTGGCGATTTTTCGCTTGCGGCTGGCTAACGGAAATGTTCCTTTATATTTTTAAGTACATAGTTTTGAAATAGTTTTTTCCCCACGCTAATGAGGTTATTCTTAACATGTTTATTCCGATTATTTCAAAGGTTCTGTTTATTTTCGTAGTGTTGGATACACTTAAAATTAAAGGTAGTTTTCCTTAAACCGGGTACCAGCGAAAAATCACCAGAAAAATTTGTCAAAATTCTACATTAGTTGGCGATTTTTCGTTTTAAAATCGATGTAAGAAATTTTGCAGAGTTCTACATTATTTGGTAATTTTTCGTTAGTGCCCGGCTAACGGAAAAGAACCAAATTAAACATTGTTAATTAATCGATCTTTCGATTCATTCTGAAGAACTATTGGATTAAAAACAACAGAATAATTGAAATTTAAAAATTCTAATCTCTGTTGCGTTACCCCAAACTGGCATAGAAAATTTACGTCTTTGCGTTGCCCCAAGTGGCGTTGAAAATTTACGCATGCATATGGTTTGATAACATTTTACATTGTGATTAAATCGTCAATTCTCATATTTACATCTCAAAATTTCCACTCGTACGAAGTCACGGGTAAAAGCTAGTGTATATATATATATATATATATATATAATTTTTTAATTTTTCAACAACTATGATGTTATATTTCTTCGTCAGCCTTTTAAAAACGTATCTACTGTCAAAGAAGCATGAAAATAATAATAATGATATACTGGTAAAAGCAGGTAAAAAATATATGTGATTTCGAACTTCAATTATTCGTTGCCTTCAATCATTCAAAACCGCCAAACGAAAACAACCTGATATTGATTTTAAATTAATATTTTGTTTCCTAACAACAACAATATACACTAATGAATTATGTTAAAACAAATTGACAAATCAAAATGAATAGACGCGTTAATAAAAAGATGCAGAAAAATTAGGCAATAAAGAGCGTCTCATAATTGTTTCAAGATGTACAGATCATCATACAGTATAAGATCAAAAAGTGCTTTACCGTCGTCGTGCTGCTGCTTTCCCCAGCCAATGACCGTGCAGGACTGCAACTCGGACACCGGCATGTTGTAGGGAGGGAGGCAAATGGGTCTCAGGAACGAATCGAACGTCACGTACTTGTCCAGCCGAATCAGAACGATGTCGTTGCTGTAGAGGCTGACGGAGCTGAAATTCGAATGCCTTATGATCTGCGCGACCCCTCGGCGCTGAGTGAAGGATGGGTGAGAGGGTCTCCGAGTCATGCCCAGTTTCAGGCTCCAGCCGCTGGGGTCACTTTGGCTGAGGACAGATGACGCAGAACAATTATATAAAATAATTGAGCAAAGGATCTACATAAGAAAAGTTAGCCTCTATTTCTTAAATTTGTTCAGACAATCAAAAGCATGAAATTCAGAAAAATTAATCGCATTTTTTTATATATCACAAGCTATGGACTTAAAAATTTTATTGTACTTTGGAAATAGATGCCTTTTTAATTGAAATAAATTTGTATTTTTTCTCATTAATACTAACGTTTATTTTTCACAACGGATATATTAAATATCTTGCATCATATAATATGAAGTCTCCTGAACGCGTCTGTTTGTTTGAACCACACAAACTCGAGAAATAGTGAACGGATATTGGATATATTTATATCATTTTGTAGAACATTTATTGGGGGAGTTTTTAGTATATTAAAATCATATCAAAATAATATTTTTTATTTGATTTTGATTTTTACTATCACTTCTTATTTTCACTTACTATTTGCGTATGTGCAAATAGCAAGAGCTGTGGTATGCATATGCGATTCATTTCTTTGTTTACGTCTGGTTTCATACAGCGATTCAAATCTCATAATGCCCCCTAAAAAAGGAAATTCAACCTTCGGTGGAAGATTAAAAAAACCGTTCGGTTAGCGAATAGCAGAGAAATAATGTCCATATTTAGGGAGGGAGAGTTTTTGGATGAGCGGAATAACCGTCTTTCTTTAAATCGCACTGCAACTGAATTGCGGAGACAGAATGAATTTCCTGAGGAGCGAAATGATAGCCTGTGTTTTGTTTACAGACATATCATATTTCTACCTTTGTAACCTATATATATATATATATATATATATATATATCGTTTGTTTGATGTCGCGTTACATGCCCGTGTCATATCGGGTGGAGGCTAGACAAGTTTAAATCTAATTTTTCTTCTTGGATGCTTTGTCACGGGCAACTCTCCGTGCGGGTAATGCTAGTTGAACCATGTAAAAACTTCTTAAGCTCATCAAATTCTTATCAATTCAAGAATAATTGTTTATTTTCAAATTCATTTTTGAATTTCCATGGTAAATGGATTTATGATAAATTAAAGAAGTTATGAACAGATTTGCAAAAATTTACAACAAATGCATGCATTTTTAAATGATTTTATTTTTAATACCAGGGTCAGATATATTTTCGTTTATTCGTTTCGAAACCAAAGACGTGTGTTAAAAGCATGATTATATCAAAAGTTTGTCGGATCAAACATCCTTCTCTTAAATAATGCACGCTCCTCTTAAGTAAAGAAGGATTTGCTTACTCAGTCATCATATTTGTCATCTGACCAGAGTTCGACAGTACTGTGTCTGTGATGATTCGTCCATCAGAGATGCAGTCTCCCACAATATTATTATAAAACCTCGTCTCTACATTTTTTTATGAAATTTTTTTTCAAGAGTTTGTTAAATAATTGAAAGGTAATGTATATTATTAAGAATAATGCAAGATCACTGAAAATTAACCTCCAAATACGCGATTAACAGAGCTTGGGATATACATCAATTGGCCCTTGAAAGCATTTAAAATGATGATGACAAGTGACTGGACATACTGGAGAGCAAAAAACAACATTTTCTATTCTTTGATTTTAGAAGTGGCTCATAAAAATGTCATCAGCCAAATAATTAATTATTTAATTGATTGCATTAATAATTCAATACAACAGTCACAAAGGATTAATTTAATCATTGAGCCATATATAGATTGATTTAATAAAGAATCATGCAAAGGTGAAATAATATTTAATATAATCCGCTCAACCTTTTTAATAATAATCTTCGTTAAAGGATAAATGTACTTACTTTCCTGCACAATGAGCAGCAGACAGGACCCACCACTCCGAAATCAGGACACCACCGCAAAAGAAGACCTCATCCGGGCCGCCATGCAAAGCCACCAACCACGGCCAGGCGCCAGGCTCCGATTCTTTGCCGCCAACAATTCGCCAAGATGGTTTCATTCCGCTCATAGCAATAGCAGATTTTCCGCACTCTGCAAGACAGGGCTCATGCTGAGAATGCAAATCGTTAACGAAGCATCAAAATGTCAAGAAATGTACTGAACTACTCACCAAAATCTTGGCACTTTAAGTACACGTAAACGTTGTCTCCACCACAACCTTTGCTTCAAAAGAAAAGTGAATTTTAAACATTGCATTGAATGAGGGCTTTAATGTATATATATGCTATAGGCAAAAGATGAATCGGGCAAAATGATTGTGACTCTGTAATTTAATGGAAATTAAACCGAGAAATATTTGTTTATGCCTAGAATTTTGTGTTGTTCCAACACGTACATTTATATTTTGATAGTAAAATTTTATTCTTTCCCGCCGTTTTTAATTCTTGGCATCAATCCTTGAAAGGGCTGCAGTGGTCTTGAGGCAAGGTATTGCTTTCAAGCCAATGGGTTCCCTATACCACTTAAGAACCATCTATTGACCATCTTAGAAAATATTTTTACAAGCGGACGCCCACCGCGAAAGCGCACCGAAAGAGAAGGCGTTGACGACGGCTGACGAAGAACTTCACACCAGCTGAGTTGATTTGGCGAAAATAATAGTCTGATAGTCACTGGACCATTCAAGAAACTCCACGTGCTTTGGGGCGCTCGCTCGCTCGGCTATATAAGGGACGAGTTACCGCAGTTTTGGCAGTGTTTCCTCTCGGAAGAGTAGCGACTCGTTAAGTGAGCTGAATACTTCTCTTGCTTGCTATTAGTAAGCTGTGTTTACGTTTGCTGCTCATGTTGTATTATTGAGCTCGATGTGACTTACTGTTTGCTGTGCCATACGATAGCTGTTTTGCAGTCTGCGTTTATTGTGCGTAAGGCTTGCATTTACGCTGTTAGTGACTGTTGACTGCTGGATTGTTTTTTTCTGAAGTTTTCCTTTGTCGAGTCATCTTGTAAATAGCTGTAAATAAATTTGTTTGGGCTGCCATCAAGTAAAGTCCATTCAATCCGTACCCGCTATGTTAAAAACGTAACAATATGTACAACGAATTTTTAAAATTATCTACCCATTTATTTTCTAAATGTATAAATAAACGACGCTGCGCTCTTGTAAGAAATAAATGTACGATAATATATTTTACTGTCTCATTAATCTTAGAAATTTTTTTTTGTATCTTAAAGTTTGATCATTGTCAAATTTTTCGTTTAAATACTATGATATATTTATATATATAATTTATATGAAATAGGAAAGGGATTAGAATAATCAACCTTTGTTATTACAAATTAATCGACCTGTATGAGAACTGATGCACAGATTCAACCGTTCTATCTGAAAATAGTTTATCTTGCTCCATCCGGAATTTATTTCTGCATTCAAAATTCTCTATGTATTCTGAAAATTTTCTATAGTTCTATAGAGAGAGATTATATTATAGAGTCTATACAGTTTTTGTATAGTATAAATTCCATAGAAAATTATTTGCACCTTATATAATGTGCAACTTTCTTAGCGCGTTTTAATCAATTGCCTGATGGGTTAGGCTTCCACTAGTCTCTTTGTGGAAGGGAGGTTTCTGCAAGCCAATAGCCATGTCTTGCCTTATAATCTTAGGGGTAGACAAGTTGAAGTTGCGTCAAATTATTCTGGAACTGCCAACACCAAAATTGATAGAGAGCTTATTAGCCTTTCAATCTAAATATCGCGAACCCATTAAGAAATAGTTCTAAAACATGTACATTAAATATTTTGCAGTACAAATTTTTGGTAAGTTTTTATAAATAATAAAATTGTCATATTCATTTCCTTTTATAAAATTATAAAAACCGATACACTCCTACCCCCTCAATCAGAAAGGCAGGAGCATCTCTTTACATTGAGAATAATATCTTAATGCCATCTGAAAAAGATTAACTTAAAGATAAAATAATTTGAGAGTCATTTCAAGTTCAGTTTATCACACATTTACTATACGTGTCAATCAAATGTTCTTAAAAAAATGAATTTCAATCTTCTGAACAAAGTCTGGAGGAATGATACTTACTGACTTCTGGAAAATAGTGACTTCATTTGGGTTTTTACATCGGGTCCAGCCGCTCCTACTGCCACCCTGTTATCCACTGGGAAAGCTTCGTCGCGTAATCGGGTTTCTTTGACATTTCTAGAACAATTTGAAAATATATATTTGTTTTTTTAATAATCATTTCAGCAGTATTCCTGTCAACAACAGTGTTAATATTTTTACAAAAAATTTAAAATGTAACAACATTACTTTCTGAAAGAATGAAAATTAATAATTAAACATGCAGGAGATGGACACTTTACTATTTTCCCGCATACTCTCTAATAAATTCATCCTGCCAGAGAAAACCTTGGAAGGCAGACTCTGGTGCACAATACTTAGAAATATTAACTTTTGGCTGGAATTCAGAATTTTTACTGAATATATCGTTCGATCTAGGTGAAGTCTTTAGAGAGCACGCTGTTAATAGTATCCGAAAATAGAATTTCTGCTTTAGACTCATTTTTCGTGTCAATTAAGGCGAAGACTTGACCCAAAACTGTTCTAAATCGGAAAGATCAACAATAAAGTATAAAATAATTTAATTATATTGCATACATTTAACAGGATTTGATTTTCTGAGACAGTTTGCTTTCAATAAAATAAATTATTAACAAATAAATTATGAATGAAAGAAATTTGATATAATTTATGTTTAGGTTTAAAAAAATGTTCATAAAAATGGTTAATTTTGCCTCAAATGAAAAACACTTTCAACAATCATTATATAAAGTCAAAAATTAACTTTATTAAAATTTATTTTTATTAATTTCCAACTAAATATAATTAATAATAAATCTTTGCATGAAGTATGCCGTCGGCTAACACAAGAGTAGTGAAAATAATTAGATAGTAATTTATCTCTGTCTATCGATTTGTCTGGTGAATGAATATCACGAAAAAGTACAAGTAAAATTCTTCTTCTTCTCTGAAGAAATAAAAGATTGATGGATCCTTCTTGACAACATCATATATTTATAAAATATTCTTTTTCTTACAAGATAATTACTTTTGGTTTTTCATCTTTTTTATTGTAAAACTAAATTAATCTTATCCCATTTGTTTATCAGCGAAATGTAATTAGTACACTTTTAACTAATTTTGGCTTACGTGTATCCCAGCATTTCACATGCTCTCGGGCTCATAGAGGCAGTGTCCCATTGGTCTCCACACACTGGCTGCCAACTGTCCGTTATCAAACTATAGGCTTCTAGGCGGCCTTCTCCGAATTGCTGCGCCTCTCCTGTTAATCGAACTGAAAATGCAAGCGATTATTAATTATTTCAAAAAAAAAAATTCTGGGCGAAAATGCAAACGATTATTATCTATTTCAAAATTTTTCCTGGATGAAAATGCAAACGATTTTTTTTTCATTTCAAATTATTTTCACTCGCTAAATTAATATAATAGGTGTAATTTAGTAGTTTTAAGAAGTAAAGCCAAATATAATTAGCGTTTAAACAAAGGGTACAATCGGAAACAAAAAATTAAATAAAAAATGAAGCATTATAATATAGAAATCTTTGGAGAAGTTATTGATGTGAATATTTTAAAAAACTATGTATAAGTTTAATAGTTTTTGTTTTCCCACTATAAAAGGCAAAAAATATATCCTGGTTCATTTTATTTTTTAGGTAACTATTAGCTTATTAAACTGGAAACCAATCAAATTATAATAAATGCAGTTGGAAATTCTGTTTTTTCCCACCACCACAGTTTTTATTCTTTTTCAATTTCTAGTATAAGTTCACACTCTCCCTATATAAATTTATATATCTTGTTCAAATTTTCAATCGTTAATAGAACACTTTCTATTCATCCACTCAAGTCTAAATCTATTTTTTAAAACTTGAAGTGGGTGACTCTTGACAGTTAATATAGTTCTTTCAGATATTATTTAAATTTAATTAATCTTTAATACTTTATTTAAAGTTTTAACAGTTTTAATGAAAACTGGATCACTTATTTCGCATTTAAAGGTTAAGGATGCGAGTTCAGTTCTTGTGAAAATAATCAATAATTTTTTTGATAAAATTTTGCTTTAAGTATACGTTTTATTCAAATGATTTTCGAGAGTGAGTTAGCAGCTATAGCTTAGTGGTTAGGATAAAAAATTTCTCAAAAAAAATAAAATTGGAGAAATTTTAAGCTTTAGGTTCAATTATCATTTCTTTTCTTAAAATATTTATCCTCAATTATTGGTCGACTTTCCTTACCTAATTTAAGATTGAGCTACGTGTTGAGAAAGAGAATGGAAAATTGAAAGGAAATTCGCTTTCTATTTTGTCATTGAATGTTGTGATTCTGTTATACTTATATACATATTTATATTTATTGTATTTAATAAAAATGAACTAAAATAAAACTTTTCCTTGTTGACTTAAAAAAGAATTGAATTAATTTTTTTCATTATTTGTTTTATTTAAACTTGCCAAAAAATTGTCACGGACGAATAAAAATATGCAGTATAAAAACACTTATTTTAAAAACAAACAAAATTATGAATTACGATGGCAAAAATGCATAAATAAAATAACCATAGAGATTGGTTTTTTTCACTAGATCAACAGACTACAACTATTTTTAATCATAAAACAAGATTTTTGTTTTTAATAAATCTGTAGCGTAATCCTTATTTTAAACATATTAATTATAATATCTTTTCAGCACAATTAATTCTTAACAAATATTATTTCATTAATTAAATACGAATTACATAACCTTATTTAATTAATTTAAACATTTAGAGGATAAAGCGTATCCATACTGCAAGTTGTTTTTAAAAATTTAAAATTTTCTTACGGCATCTTCTTTCTTCTCTTCCATCTGGACAGTCTTTAATGCCATCACAAACCAAGTCCTTATCGATGCAGGTACCGTGTCCGCAATAAAATTGGTCCGGGCCACAGTTACCTAAGGAAAAAAAATTAAAATTTAATTGAGAGTTATTTAGAAAATCATTTATGTTTCATGAATTAATTCTAAACATTGAATAATATCTTTCTTGATATCAAACTCTGATATACTCTGGCAGGCTACTGAAAATATTCTACATAATGCAATCATTTAACATTATTTTTACTGTTTTATTATATTATTATAGAATACAATCATTCACTTTTCCTCATCGACTCAATAAACAATTAGTAAAAGGTTTTCTTGAGCTATAATCCGTTGAATATACCTCGATGTCCAAGGAAGGTATCGTGTTCAATGCTACTCTTTTTTTTCTTTCAATTCTAAAAAAGCTTTGTCAACTGAAATTTTCATCAATAGTAAAAGAACCGTAAAAATTACGATGAATATTGTTTAGATACTGTTATTATCCTAGAATAATTTCTTTTCAAATTTCTAAATCCATCTATAAAAATAATTTTTCGAAAATTCTCTTAAGTATTTATTTATCCTATCGATTTGTTGAAAATAAATATTTTCTGCTTTCATTA
>JAOUZG010031473.1:3507104-3549797 GCA_026289955.1 Argiope argentata | reverse complement strand
ATAATGGAATAATATTAGAATGGTATAAGTATAATAGAATAATAGAAGAATATTAGAATAAAATAAGTATAATAAAATAATGGAAGAATATTAGAATGGAATAAATATAATAGAATAATGGAAGACTACTAGAATGGAATAAATATAATAGGATAATAGAAGAATATTAGAAGGGAATAAGATATAATAGAATAATATTAAAATGGAATTAAGTCCTGCAATATAATAAATGGGGAACATGAAACTTTGGCTTTTGGAAACTCTTCTGATACATCTTATAAAGATAAATTCGCATTTGGAATCTTTTTAGGGAAAAAGGGTGTGGCCAGCATATAGGGATGGCCATGGATCCACCCAATTCATGAAACATTTGTCCTACATACCTTGACAGAGTGATCTGCAGGGAGGGACCAATCTCCCTTTTTCCATGCATTTCGGAGCGTAGATTGAGCAGAGGAAGAGTGGCAACAGAGAATAACACTTCACACTGACCAGAGGCTCGTATCTGGCAATAGCTTCACTCGCCTCGTTCTGATTGATGTGCCCGAGCGTGTTCGGGTACACTGTGTAGGCGTAGGGAACTTTGTACTTGTGACACAGAGGTAGACGTAATGAACTACAGCCTGCAATGGAAAGAATGTAAAGTTAGCTATTTTCTGATAAATAATCGTTTGGTAATCTTCTATTACTATTCTGCTAATTTAAATAAGATACAGATTGTTCAATATCTTTGATCTGATTAAAAATCTATTCTGTTTCTAAATAAGTCAAGTAAAATTATATAATGGTCAAAGTGATTGTAAATTAGCTTTGTTAGTAACATTTAAATATTGGTTAAAAGTGCTTTAGATGAATTTTATTGACATGTAGTACTCATATACTTTCATAGATGGCGCTAGTAGAATGCATAAAAATATTCTAGAAGCAGATGATTTTTTCAAAATCGTCCAATAACAATAATGATAAATGTTTTAGAACAACGATGCTAGGTTCTAAGTTCCTCCTGATTATTTTTTGCAAAAGGTGTAAAATCTTTTACAGAATTTTCTTTATTTAATATTTCAGATTGCTAATTATTCTCATTTTACAATAACGAAATACGATATTTATCAATGGCCGATACTAGATGCGTTATACAGAAACAAAGTTTCACCCAGAAATAGCCGCAAATATACATTTAGTTATAAAAATGAATTTAAACCCAATCATAGTTTTTTTAGGATTCTTAATCAGCAAAACTAATGATCCTTTATTCTAAAGAAATGTTAATTCAAAAATTGAATTTTATATTCTTTTTCATAAAATAAATAATATTCATAAAAAGGTAAAAAGATAAAATGAGCAACTTACTTTCTTTAATAGGTTCTTCTACATAAATATCCCTTGGTAGGACTGAAAAATAAAGAAGTCTCATTTTAACCATTAAATTTCATTTAATATAAGGACAATTAAAGAATTTCGCTAACAAAGAATTAATATATTTTCCCGAATATTTGTATTCTTTCGTGGGGGAAATGTTTAAAATGAATTTATGATATTAATTAAATCAGCTATTTTGAAAGTAGATTATAAGTAATTTTTTTCACAAATGCACTTACATTTATAGGAATAATCTATATAATTGAAAAAATTAAAGATATTTCTCCATTGCCTACTCAATTTCCCCCTATTAAGAAAATAAGAGATTATAATATGCAGTGTCCTAAAATTTACTCATGATTTAAATTTTGTGACATTTGTGCACAAATGTTGGCAACGAAAAAAAAAAGACCGTGTAACTGACAAATTAGATTTATTGAAAGTGGAACATTACTCATAAGAACAATGTTTTTTTTTATTGAAGTAAAATTTTTAAATTAATGAAGAATTTGACGGCTTGAATCTAGAACAAAATATGGTCAATATCACACTTTAAGAAACTCGAAAATAATCCGATTAATGTATGAGTCATTTCTTGGTCATGTAGTTTCCGTTTTGATGATAAATATTGGCAACCAGACATGAAATTTAACACCTTTGGTCATTTTTCTTTGAAATT
Source organism: Argiope argentata (assembly GCA_026289955.1). Lineage (NCBI taxonomy): Eukaryota > Metazoa > Arthropoda > Arachnida > Araneae > Araneidae > Argiope > Argiope argentata. The sequence goes on along the minus strand of JAOUZG010031473.1, from coordinate 3,547,759 downwards.
TTTGAAAAGTCTAAGGTTGCAGAAGCCGACAAACCCATGATCATCCCAGCCTTAAAAGAAGAAATTGAGCGCTGTATCAACGAAATTAAGCTTTATTTATACAAAAAAAATTTTTTTAACAAAAAAATTGAAAAAGAAAAGAAAAAAAAATATTTCGTTTGCTTAAATTGCATTATTTTAATGGCCAATTCTGATTTGTACTTTGTACCAGAATTGTTAACTATAGTTGCCAAACCTTCGTTATTTTTTAAATATTTCTCAATAATGAAAACGCTTTATTCGTTCATGTAGCCTTCCATTTTTAATAATCTTAAAATATCACTTATCATGGTTCTTTTTTTATTCGTTGGCGACATTTGGCAATACCAATGGCGCAAAATACAAATTTGAGTGAACTTCATTTTACAGCATGTAAGCTGGTGAAATTTCTTATAAATCCAATAATTTTTGCATTAATATTTGTTTATCATTATTATTTTCATTAAAAATATGTGTTTCTATGTAATAACGAGCTTTATCTTTTGCTAGATAGGGTATCACAGGCAATTTTTTGTGGATGAAATTTAATTATTTTAGACTTCACATAGGACCATAAACAATTATATAAGCATAAGTATTTTTACAACATGAATAATGATCTTTACTCGTGAAAAATTATTTATATACTTTTCTGAGCAAATTTGGAAATAAATGACTTTTTTATTTCACTCGCAAAATTTGTAAAAATGGAGATAGTCCCTTTTCTAAATGGCCGAATCCATTATTAGTAATAAAAGTAAAAAGATCCAATTAATTAACTATTTTCATTAAGTGTTCTTCCTGCTAGAATGAACATTTAAAAAAGAATGGTGGAGTCATAAGTTTTTTTTTCATTCTCAATATTGACTTTCGGCAGCTAAAAAAAGAAACTAAAATGAAGGACACTAGATATTCCAGCGAACAATGTCTTAATCTATGGAAAAAAATTTCCATAATTTTTCCATTTTCATATAAGAGAAGATCCCTCTTTTCTAAGCCCAGACGACTCCATATTAATATAAAAAGATGTAGCCGTTATTATGTCCAGCTGTTATTTGCTCTTCTTCGGATACTTATTACCTTCTCTCGGAAAGATTAATTTTTTCATTTTTTTCCCCTCTTCTCTTTTCTTTGAGGTGCGACACTTATTCAACTGAAAAAGGACATCTGTGACAGTCACATCGCTCATAATTGCTTCGGGTTTCCAGTGTGTCGCTGCACTTTTTTTCTTCTGCCCCACCCCCTTTGTCCTGCTAATGAAGGCCTCGCGTCGACACTTGTGACGTCGAAATATGTCCCCAGAAGATGGTTGATTTATACGAGAGCTGTAAGTGGAAGATTCGGCAGAAATTCATCTTCTATTAATAAATTTGGTAACAAGAAATCGATTGTTTTCTGGATAACGTTGTTACTATATAGGCTCAAACAACTACGTAATGGGTTTTAATCCCAGATATAGCCTTATGTTTTTGAAAAATGTAAGAAATGATAATCTTGAGAATTTTCAGAGTTTTGTTGTTGATTCTAACTAGGTGCTTTAATTTAACTAGATTTGTAAAAATGGAAAATTGTGTTAGAATTTTCACCCACTCTTCGATGTTTTAAATTTTGTTACTTAATATATACACAGTTACATTGATAATATTTTTAATATTCCAGAAGTCAATTAACAGTTAATCGATTCATTTAGTTAAATGTAGATTCTATAGCAGTACTAATGAATTTGAAATAAAATCCATAAATTCAAGATTCTTTAAAATTAAGTCGAATAGTAAATTATGTTCAAAAAGTAAGGAATAGTGAAAAGGAAAAAATCTAATACACTAGTGAAGCATGTTTCTAAAACTCTTTTGATTAAGTTTTTTGAAGTAGACATTAAAATTAAACTTTGAGATTTCTTTTTTCTGAAAAAGTGAATTTGAGTAAACAGAAAGTAAATTATCTTTTGGGGTCCAAATCAAACTTTTCCATTATTGTTTCGACAATCATTTATTATAAATAATTGCGATGATGTAAAGCAATTCTATCTTAATTAAAATACATTCATTAAAAAATTATAGTATAATTTTATTATGTATAAATGAATATTATAATAAAAACTATATTAATATTATAATATTCGTTTAAGAATTATATTAATAGTTTTAGAGGAAGTTAGAAATTTTTTTCAAACAATAATGTACAATATTATAATGTCATCATTATTTAATTCCAATAATAAAGTAAAGAAAAACTAATTTTTTTACTATTTAAAATAGTTATCCACAGTTATTAATGTATAAATACAAACGAGTTTTTTATGCAGTATCAATTGTTGCAAACGATTTATTTAGTTACCAGTTCAATTTAAATCAAATAATTTATTGCAAACGATTTATGCATTTATTTATTATACATTGAATTTAACATGATCAAATTTTTAACGAATTTGTATTCCATATAATTCTTTCAAAACCGCGTGTTTTAATTTTTGTTATATATCCGTTCTCAATTTGCATATAATAAACACGTTCCCAAAATTTATTTCCTTAAAAGAAACAGAACACTTTGGAAGAATTTAATTTTGTAGTTTATATACGAAAGGCATAAATTTATTATTTTTTATACATTTTTTAAAATTATTTTTACAAAAAAATACTTCGTATAAAATGTTTATTTACGAAGTGATATAATTTTACATATAAAAATATGTGTAAAATTTCCGCTGTTGCCACTCATAGAATTATAATTTGTATAGCTATTGCTAGAAATAAATTATCCATAGACATTTGTATCTATGAATTCCATTCTTTGATTGAACCTATATTTTTATCATATTTTTCATAACGTAATAAAGGGTTCAATATTTAACAATTTTTGTCACGAAACAACCATCAGAAAAACGCATTTACTTAAAAAAAATTTCCGATAAATCTTTAAACTAGACAAAATCAATAATATTTTCTAAGGAATTACACGCACGAAAATGGCATCGATTCTTACTTCTCAGGTACCATAGTAAGAAGAGTGTTAAGAGTAAGACGACGAACACTAAGTTGAGGACCACCAGGAAGATTTTCCACCTGCTCCGGGGCCTGTTGGAACCTTTCCAATCGTCCGATTCCCCCTGTGCTAAGGGACACTGCAAAAGAGATGAGTCAGGCGTGAATAATAAATAGAGAGATAGCAGATAATGGTAAACTTCGGGAGTGATGGACGTTTGAATGTTGTTGCTTCATCGAACCACGAGGCCGCGGTGCCATTAAGAAAATTATTTTACCGTTAAAGATGTTCCTGAGAAGTTGAGGGAGAGGGCTTTTAATGGAAAATTGGAGTTGCGGGAATTGGGACATGGGTAAGTGATCGCGTGTTGTGTCGTCATCGAATCTCTGGTGTTTGTGTGTTTTATTAATTTTTATGTATAGTTTCGATTTTGGTTCGTGCAGAAAGAACTTTTTATTTATTTATACCTTAGTTAAAAAATAATTCTAATTTCATGAAGTGCCCTAAAAGTGTTGTTCCTTTCGATCTTTTACTGATTGATAAAACAATCTTCTTATAAAGAAGCAAAAGAAAGACAGACTCCATTTAAATGGAATACTTTTGCATGGGTCCTTTAAAAAAATAATAATCTAAACAATATTTATTAAGAATGTATAGAGATGCATAGTTTCGTCTTTAGTTCGTGCAGTAAGAACTTTTTTATTTATTTCTAAGTTAAAAATAATTCTAATTTCATGAAGTGCCCCAGATAAGTGTTGTACTTTTCGATCTTTTACTGATTGATAAAACAACCCTCTTATAAAGAAGTAAAAGAAAGATATAACGAAGATAGACTCCATGTAAATTGAATACTTTTGCATGTGTACTTTAAAAAATTATTATCCAAACAATATTTATTAAGAATGTATAGAGGTGCATAGTTTCGTTTTTAGTTCGTGCAGAAATAACTTTTTTAAAAAATTCTAAGTTAAAAATAATTCTAATTTCATGAAGCGTCCAAAAAGTGTCGTTCCTTTTGGTCTTTTACTGATTGATAAAACATCCATCCTATAAAGAAATAAAAGAAAGATATAATGAAGACAGGTTCCATTTAAGTTGAATACTTTTGTATGGGTACTTTAAAAAATAATTTAAACAGTATTTATTAAGAATGTATAGAGGAACAATCTAATCGGGGCTCCATACTATTTTTAAACCGTTAGAAACAGTCACATATTTTCATTTAGAAAAATTCTTTAAATGACTGTAAAGAACTATATTTTAAGTCATTCAATACGTGCATTTCTGAAAAAAAATATCCTGATATCCTATTAACTTTATTTAGTAAAACACTTTTCACTCATACGCACTTTAAACTAAAAAGTTTTAAACTTCTATGAACTTCTAAAAGTCTATTCTTCTATTTAGTTACTTCTTCTATAACTAAAAAACTGCCGAGTTTTGAAATTTGAATTTCATTTCATTTAGGCCAATCAATGGCCACGTTTGTTTAGGAAGCATCATGAGTTGAGTGTTGAATTGAAATGGTCTAAAATTGTTTCGAATAGGGAGCTTCATCACTCGATTAATCTTCTTTGATGAAATGCAGAGTTTTCTGTTGTTTAAAATTGTAGAAAGTCGAAAATGTTTTAATAAAGAAGCTAAGAGATTATAGGGAGGGCTATATAAAAATTCAGGCATCATAATTTTTTTCAAAATTGGCATCTATGGATTCAAATAATGTAAAACATAATTTTTGCGACATCACTTTGTTTCTTTTTATTCCATTTTTCCAACTAAAAGTATATGTCAAGCTCTAAAAGATTGGAAATAATTTCTGGATCATTTTTTTACAGCGGATATCCTTGGTATCACCATTTGTATGGATTTAAGACATTTTTGTAGAATAAATTTGTCTGATTTATTCCAAGAAGGCAAAAAAAGTTTCTCTATGTTTTTATAATCCGTGATTATTTGTATCTCACCTAAATAATGAATCATTTATGATTTTTGAAAAAACCGTGATAAAGTAAATAATAACAACCGTAATTTATTCCTAAAGTTTTGTAAATTAAATGCTAAAATATTAGTTTATTTATTGAAATTATTTCATTGAAAAACTATAAATTTAGTCAGTGATCTTCGATATTTAGTCGGTTGTTGGAATTTGTTTTTCAGTTGCAAACGATTTGTAACAAAATGGATGCTAAAAATGTGATTATTTAGAAATCATATTTGCTTTCAATCTTTCAGCATTAAATTAAGTTGAAACTTTTGAAGAATATTCCTAAAAAATCTGTTTTATTTTATTACATTTGTTGAATCTTAAACTAAAATTTAGAATTTAGAAATAATAATTCTTTTATTTTTTCATTTGTATATTGTGCATTCTTTTCACAGAAGAACATTATTTGTAGATAAAAAATGTCTCTATTTCGACAACATGGATACAAATTCCTACAATTTATCTCATGAAGTTTTTCAGTATACATATTTATACGTTATATTATATATTAAATAAGGAAATGTATACGTTATATTACATATTAAAAATAAATTGTTTATTTATTTATTTAATAAAATTTTGTAGGATTTTATTTTAATAACTATAAACGCCCATTAAGAAGTTAGCAGAAATTATTTGTTTTTTATCACCTTGTAAAGTTTTTATATGGAAGCTTTGGAAGTCAAAAGTTAGCATAGCAATAAAAATATGCAAAAGATTAGTCCTAATGATAATTAATAATTTGCTTTGTGTATATTTTCGTGTCTTAACATTGCAGAAAACATTACAATTAAAGGTAGTATTATGAAATTATTGATTCTATGACAAACTTCAACCATAAATAATATTTTGCAGTTCCATGGTCATCCACAATTTATTATTATAGACTTAACTTGTTATATTTTATTTTTCAGCATGATTATTCATTAGTGGACACTGTATATAAAGTCATTATGCATTTTGAAAATACGAGAGTAGTAACTTTTTTTGCATTAAAACAAATTGAATCGATTCAATTTGTATTACAATCAATTCACAATAGTCACAATAGTAACATCATTTATAATAATCATGACGTTATATTATCCAATATAACGTCATTTTTTTCTGAAAAAGCGTGCCGTAGTTTTTACAAGTAAATTGACAAAACGAATTTGACGTATTTCACATAAACGATTAACGTTTTCTTTTCATTTTAACGTGTGAAAATAAGATGAGATATCCGCTATATGATGCACATGAGATATTTAACTTATATTATTTTTAATACAGACTTATATTTCGGTTAAATAATTTATATAGAAATAATGAGAAAAAAAAGAAGCATGAGTGAATACTTGGGGTTCTGGTTTAGACGTTAAACGTTCGTTAAGTCCAGCTTCAGCGTTTGACTGATCATCTGCTCCTTTGGTTGGTTCGGATGAACTCATCTTGAGGTCACCGTGTTCTGAAAAAGAACGAAAACACGATTAGAATACTGTTATGAATCAGTAATATTGCTTTCCTGAGCAACATAAGGTAACGATTAACGAGTTCTACAGATAGCTCTAATATAAGCGGAACGAATGTCGAATTAATGACATTCCGGTCTTAGTAGCAATTTTGGTGAAAAAAATGAAAGATCCAGAATCTTCGAGATATTTTTTTTTATCTCGAATAGGAGAGGAGGTACGATATTCTTCCAGCAGCTCCCTTGTCCTGTCTTGGAAACAAGCAAACAATAAAAAAAAGATTGACAGAGTATTGATCTCTTGGATAGAAACCGTTGTGGAATGTCGATCTTCTGCAAGTTTTTTGTGAGCGCGGTGTGATGTTACTTTGTTAATGATCGTTTTGCAACTTGCGTGCTATTATTTACCGTAAGTTTTGTTTTGAGTAATCTCTGCTTGTGTTTTAAATATATTTAATTTCATTTTTATACTTCTGAAATTACAAACTAATTAATGGTCAACTATTTGACATATTTACTTTCAAACTTGGCACACAATTGCTCTTTATGTTATTGTTGCTGATTCCCTTGGTCTAGACCCCTAGACCAAGTCCAAAAGATCGTGTCGCACCAAAAGGTCAAAAACACACACTCTCTCATCCGACAGTTGCCTCACAGAGGCACCGATACAAGGAATAATATGAGAGGGAGGGGCTCTTTATGTAATATATGTGTGCATCAAATTTTATTCATCTTGCTTTCTTCTTTTGGCAGTTATTCTTTTAATTTATACTTGGAAAGCCGGACATACGCCCTTTCTTTGAAGAGATTTAGTTCAACATCTACAAACATATATGGATATAAATCTACACATTTAGAATAGAGGGAAATTAACAAATTTATTAAAAGCGTTTTTCAGTGTTAGACAAAATTTTAAAAGTATACTTTTCGGATTTAGGCCATTCCATAACGTGGAAAGCCATCAAAATCTCGGGTTCGAATTCTTTGACGATTACAATACAGTAAGACCCCGCTTAACGCTGTTTCGTTTAGCGCTGTTTCGGTTTAGCGCTCTTTTATTTCAACCCGGGGATTCCACGAAATCTCTCGCAGCATACGGGGATTCCCCGAAATATTATGCAGCGATAGGTTTCAAATACATATCCGAAAGAGTGTGCTTGTATTTCTTGTTTGGTGCGGTATTGTACAGACATATTTTTATTATTGGAAACATTGACGTTATTGTAAGTAGGTATTAATTTACATATTTAATACTATATTACAGTGTCCAATATTTTGATCTTTAGTTTTTTACTATGGGTGATAATGAAAAAGAAAAGAAAGCAACCAGAAAAAGCATTTCACTCAAAACTAAAATGGAAGTCATTAGAAGATTAGATTCTGGTGAACGTCAAATTCTAATTAGTGCTTCATTGAATTTGCCAACTTCAACAATAAGGACCATCAGGAAGAATAAATAAAAAATACTGTCTTCGGCAACTGCAACTACGTCAAGCTCTACAACTAGAATTACCCGTTCTAGAAATAATATCATAGAGGAAATGGAAAAACGACTGTCTATATGGATTGACGACAAAATTGACCGCAATATGCCATTAAGCCAATTTATCATAATGGAAAAAGCTAGAAGAATTTTTAATTACATTCAGGCTGAGACAATTGACAAAAGTGAAACTTTCTTTGCCAGTCGAGGATGGTTTAATAGATTTAAACATCGAAATAACCTTCACAACATAAAGATTACAGGAGAAGCAGCAAGTGGTGATACAAAAGCGGCGGCTGAATTTCCAGCGATATTAAAAAAATAATTGAAGAAGGAAACTATCCTCCAGAATTGGTTTTTAATGTTGATGAAACAGGCTTGTTTTGGAAAAGAATGCCGAAACGAATATTTCTATCCCGTAAAGAGAAACGGGCACCAGGATTTAAAGCTGCAAAAGATCGCTTAACCCTTCTACTAGGTGGTAACGCAAGCGGAGATTTTAAATTAAAACCATTACTAATTTACCATTCCAAAAATCCAAGAGCGATGAAAGGCATATCTAAATCAACTTTACCTATAATTTGGGAGCCCAATAAAAAATCATGAATAACTGCGAAAATTTTCCAGGATTGGTTCACTGAACATTTCTGCCCGTCTGTTAAACGTTATTGCGAAATTAAAAAACTTGAACAAAAAGCACTTCTGTTAATTGATAATGCTCCAAGCCACCCAACAAATTTATTAGACTTAACAACATGCATTCCAGTCGAAGTGGTTTTCTTGCAGCCTAACACAACTGCCTTAATTCAACCAATGTACCAAGGCGTTATATCAAATTTTAAGGCCTATTACTTGCGGCGAACCTTTAAGCAAATGTTTGAAAAAACAGACAGAGAAGAGAACCAGTCCATAATTGAATTTTGGAAAAACTACAACATCGTGGATGCTGTAGAAAACATAGGTCTGTCTTGGAATGAGGTAACAGAAAAATATTTGAAAGGAGTATGGAAGAATATTTGGCCGGATTTAAGTAAGAGCGATGACGTTGGACACTCTGTCGATGTGGATGAAATAGCGGAAGAGATAGTGAAATTAACGAAACAAACCGGTTTTGAAGGGGTAAATGTGGAAGATGTCGAAGAAATAATTCAAGAAGCAGCGGCTAGTCTTTCTAATGATGAGCTCAAGGAATTAACTGAACAAGAAGAAAACAAAAATGTTGACAGCAGTAATTCAGAAGAAGAGCAAAAAGAACTTTCGATGGCCTTTGTAAAAAGGAGTTTGTCTACCATAACTGAAATAATGGATCAATTCATTGAAAATGATCCGAATTTTGACAGGAGCTCAAAAGTAAGGCGTGGTGTTAGAGATGCTCTATCCGTTTATGAAGAACTTTTAAGAGAACAACGCAAAAGAAAAAGGCAAACAACATTAGATGCTGTTGTCACAAAAAGGCAGAACACTGAAAACGCGGAAGGCTGACTAAATGTTAGAATTAGAATTTTATTTGTTTTTTTTTAAAATATTCGTTTTGTTATTTATATTTTGTTTTTATTTTTGCAAGAAATAATAATGCGGTATTAATTTGGGCTTTAAGAAATAAACGTTTGGTTTTATTTTTATTAAAAAAACATACTTCTTAAATTTAATACCTAACCAATTTCCTAGCCATCTTCCCCTAGCCCCAATATTTACATGTAAAGATAGCCTCGTTTAGCGCTGTTTCGCATTACGCTCTACTTTGATGGAACGTATCCCCCGCGTTAAGCGGGGTCTTAGTGTACTTCTTTTTTCTTTATTTGGTATACGAGAAACAGAAAATGCAAAGACTTAGATTGATGAAATTTGATACATGATATTTTTATTAAAATACAGATCTGTATGACATTTTAGTTTGAAATGGCTGGGAATAAAAGAAACGTCGAATCTTATATGAATCTTTTTCATTTTTGAGAGGGTCTGAAATGGAGAAGGGTAGGGCTAACCGCGTTTTGACTCTTCAGTTCTGTCCCTGTCATCAGTCTCTAGGGGAATAAAAATGTCAACATTCATGGCATTGTAAGCGTTTTGTTTTCACGGCCTTTTATACGGTCCATACTTTTCATGCTGAGCGAGGATGACATTTAAAAAAGAAAGCCTACAAAAATGTCTCAGGGGCTTCTGGTTTATAACAATAGCTGTTAATAGTTTCAATAATTAAAATAAAATGTGAGTTTGAGAAATGAACTCATTTCTCATTTGAGGAACTCATTCTCACGAAACTCATTTCTTATTTGAGAAATGAGTTTTTTCATATATTTCTTATTGAGATAGACTATTATATGTTGCATTTAATTTTTCAATAAAATCCTGTTCAATAGAAAAATATGATAACCGAAATTTTATTGACATCATATTAAGCATAATATGAAATATTTGTAATACAATTAATGCAAAATGTTTATTAACAAATTTATTTTTCACTGGTATTTCAAAAATCTCATTTTGTAGCAAATAAACAAGGTTATTATCCATTACTCTCTTAATAAAAAATACACCATCTTTATTGCCTTCGATTCAGGGTTTTACATTTAAAGTATTTTTAGAACATCCGATGGAAGGATTTTATCACTGGTAAACGAGCACCTTCTAAAGTACACCTCCTGTACTTTAGGAAATGTTCGGTAAAAGCATTAATGCACCTTATTTTTTGAAACCTCAAAGCTCGGAGCTGTTTGTACAGTGGGACCATCGAATAATAGAACTATCATAATCTGATAAGTCATCGATACTTTTACAGATGTATCAGTTTTCATATGATTAGAAATGAACCTATTCATTTAAATAATTTAAATATTTCTTGAAATAATATGAATTAAAATCCAATGTATATGCTGTTTATTTACTTTATATCAAATAATTGCATCTTTCACAATGACTCTGAGCGAATAAGACACACTGCTACTTTTAAGCTCAGACTCACTATTTTGGTCCAAACAGTACAAATGTGTACAAGCAATCAAGTGATTAAAAACACTTTCCGAAATATGCCATTAAAGAGAAAAAAAATCTCAAAATTAGCAAATAAAGACATCTATAAAATGCCTAATAAATGATTTTATACCAATACTTCTTTTAAATTATGAAGAAATAATTAATCAAAAAAGGAAATAAACTTATTAAAAACGGGCTTTTATTAAAGTACAGGAAATTTTTTAAAATCATAATTATGGTTGTTAAAAAGCATACATAAACACACGATATGCTAAGAGGAAACACTTCGAATAAATTGGAATTTAAGTTTTCATTGCATTTGTAAAAGAAGATGGATTAGCTGATTTTATTATTTTATTTTATTCATCATTAACATCAAAACATTTATTTTTTACTAATTTATCATTTCTGAATAATTCTAAAATGATTCATATAATAATTTAGGAGGAATTTTTTTTAACCATTAGTATCGTTAAGAATGAATCGTAATTGTGATGAAATCAAGTATAAATGTATAAATGAAAAAATTATCAATAGCGCTTTATTATATTTCATAATTCATCATGTAATATTGAATTCCATTTCTTACCAAACGTTTTACCACATGGTACAATCGAAATTAAACCAAAATGTAATGAAAACTAATTAGATTAATTGCTAATTAAGTTCAGACTTATTAAAACATTCTACTGTTTGAGAGAATATATTAATATAAAAAAATTTCAGAATCTAATGCATTAGAGATCAGGTGAAAAATTTATTACTTAACTCTATCTTTTCAAATGTGTGAATGTAAATGAGAAACAAATCAAGCTTAAATTATATATAAAATATTATATATATCAATATCAATATATGGAAATCAAGTTTAAAAATATATGATTAAAAATGATGGAATATTATAAGGCAAACGATTCTGCAAATCTGATAACATTATAAATATATATTTTGGTAAAAACAAATGAGTTCTAATTAAAAAATAATTGGAATTCTGAAATATTAGAATGAAAATTCAAGAGTTAAAGAAAGAATTTAGAACCTCAGTATTAAAAGATTAAATACAGAATATTGTAATAATAATTCTCTAAAATTATCATAATAAAAGCGAACTATTCACATATGTATGTTAGTTTAAACACTAGAAGAACAAGATCATTAAATTACTTTCAAAATGTTATAATGGGAATTAACAATCAGAATATTATTAAAGTTTGGAATAAGAAACAAAATATTAGTAGAAGAAATTGATTATTAGAAATAAATTTTCATTCGATTCACTTACTTAAATAGAGTTTTTCCTCTAAAATTTACATTTTTCTGTATGTGCTCTACATTCTTTTATGCCTTTCTAAATTCACAATTTATTTGTAAAACCGTTATCACAATATCACCATTATTTTAGTTGCAGCATTACAAAAAAATTCTCGTTGAGTTCTTTAAGAATTCTAAAACGCAAATTAGACTGCTATTTCTTCCCGAAGAAATAAGATAAATATTGGAATATTTTTCGTAGAATATCTGCTGTCTGTTTTGGAATGACGTTTGCTTTTTTGCTACCGGTGTCAGTTTTCAATGTCACATGTCAAAGGCTGATTCTAAACAAATATGGTAACCGTAACCTTGAGAATCTTCTTTTACTGTATAAGCAAGCAACATTCTTAGGTTTCATATTGTCTATTGAAAAAAATGAACAGCAGAAGAAAGTATATTTACTTAATATCAGTAAAAATAAATGCTTCTGAACGTTCAAGTGCTGAGTGGAAATTAAAAAGAAAAAAAGCAATATGTTTTTCTTTGAACGTATCTATTTTTAGTTTATAGTGTAGATATACTTTTAGCAACTAGTAATTAATACACTATTTTGTGCTGATTATTTCTTGCACTAAATTATTAGTTTTTACAAATTTAATATGCACTTTCATATAAGAATGACAAATATTTTATGCATTAATATGTCAAATATGCAATTCTCAGATATATTTTCGAAGGATTAAATAGAATTTAACAACAAAAATTGGTTTTGTAATATACAATATATAAACTCGTCCAAGGGGTCTCCCCCAAGTTTTCTCGCATACACTCGAAAAAAAATTGTGTTTTAGACTTATTTTTCTCCCCCAGTCGATTGAAATCAAAATTTGACGCATATAAATAAGCTTGTAGTCATAAAATCTCAAACTAAATTTGATATATTTAAAGTCAATGCGTTTCAGATGTTTAAACCTTTGCTAGATTAGGTTCCAAATTTGATATTTTCCAAAGATATAGATATTAAATCTGTGCGCGGAATTTTATCAAACTAGCTCTTTTCGTTTTTATATTGGAACAGCAATACACACAGATTACCTCCGACTAGATTTTATTCAAAATTTAATAGAAACCTACAGATTTGTAGTAGATAAATACTCAATTTCATAAGTCTGGATAAAAGCGTTTTTTAATTATCTCTGCTACAAACAGATAGTTTCTAAAAATTTGTTTTTAAAGTTAAGGAAGAATTAAAAACGTAGGGATTCATCAAAATCTCTAAATCGAATTTTTAAAAGATTACAATATATTCTATATACTTCGTATTCGGAAAAACTAAAAAAAAAAAACCTGCGATCGTCGTATTAAGATAATTTAAAGACAAATTGAATTCTTATGATTATAAAATAACAATTAAGCGAAATGAAAGCTTATCATCATTATTATTATGACTTTTAATATTATTAATTCGATTATCAAAGTACGTTTTACTTTCTTATGTATAAAATATAAAAAAGAAAAAAATTATAGTTGCCAAAAATCTAGAGTCGAAATTATTGGCAATTCTCTAAGTTTTAGACCTCCCTGAGTATAAAAAATACATTTTCGAAATTCTTTCGTTACAACATCTCCAAATTCTTTAAATACAACATCTCCAAAACGCTTTGATTAGACGAACAAGTCTTGATATATGGCCCAGATTTGTAGATTTATATAAGATTTTAAATGAAATCCATTCTGTGAATCCAGTTGTTCGAGTGCAAATGAATTCAATAGTTTCAAATGGTAAAAAACTAAATTGTTAAAAAATTGGTTCATAAATTTAACATTTATAATGTAGACATCTGGCAATTATAAAGTTTTGAATCAAATTAATCGAAGGGTCGATCATCTGTCAATCTGTATTTTCTCATGCGTCTAAAAGCAATAATTCAAAAACTAATGACTCAAAAGAATTTTGGCACGTGACCTTGTGACTACAGCTGTAGTTGATTGTCTAATTTTGATTCCAATATATCTGAAAAGAAAAGGACATTTAAATTATATTTTGTCACAGTTGCATTACTCTAACTTCTCTTTTGGATAATAGAAGGCGGTACTTGATTAGGTACACATCCCATAGTGCATTGCGGTTGTAATTAATGAGATGAGATGCCGTTCTGAGGAGAAGTAAGTGCGTTAATGTCTTGTCTTTCGTATTCTTGTTTGTTCTGTGTAAAATGTGATAATTAAAGAAATATTTTCGAAAGCCTACTCTCTCTTAATTCCATTGTACGGATCATAATGAAATGACCTTCATTCCTCTACAATATTATAAAGGGTGTTCATTAATTATTGTCGGGTTTTCTGTACCTCATAACTTTCGAATAAAAAATACTGATTACGAATTCGTAAATTACTACTAAAAGAATTTTACTTGGCAACAATGCGATTTTAGCGGGTTTGCTGTCTGGTTAATTATGACGTCATAAATAAAAATGGCGACCGTACAAGAAAAAGCAATCTGTGTATTGTAGTTTTTCAGAAACTAAATCAGTCATAACTACTCAACGTCGCTTCAGGACCACGTACAAGAAAGATCCTCCTTCGGATAATTCTATTAGACTCTGGTTAACACAATTTCAAGAAACTGGTAGCATTCTACACCGAAAGGGAGCGGGAAAACCGAGTGCTTCGCGGGAAAGTGTTGATCGCATTCAAGAAACGTTTACTCGCAGTCCACGAAAATCAACGAGACAATCAGCTGTGCAGTTACATATGCTGCATACGACAATATGGAACGTTCCCCATAACCGCCTTCATCTGAATGCCTACTAAGTGCAAATTGTACTAGCTTCACCCTTTAATATCATTAATAACATTCTTTGAGTTGTAATTTACGAATACGTAATCGGTTTTTGCGAAATATTTTTTATTCGAAAGTTATGAGGTACGGAAACCCCGACAATAATGAATGAACACCCTGTGTATTAAAATACATATTATTGCATTTATATATTAATCGCATGTCAGGATTAATCGCCAAATACCAATAAAAGAGTTAGTACGAATGCTATATTCATGTCAAAGATCTCAGTTTTATAGCTATTCTTCGCCAATGCAGTTGCGATTTTATCCATAATTCTATACTAAAAGAATGAGATTACGTCTTATGAAAGAGTAGGCAAGAAAGTTTTAGGGAGACCCTTTTCTGCTGGTTAACATAATTATAGGCCTTATTTCAAAATAATACAAAACAGAAAAACTTAAATCAATAGCCGAGAACTATAACTCATGAACAAGTAATATAAAAGAAATAGCGATAAATAATGATAGTTATCTCCGAATGAAAAATTTAATAGTTTAGAATTCTATGGGCAAATAAATAAAAAAGACAGGATAAAAAAAAACCTCTTTAAAATATTAAAACTATTACCTTCAATGAAATGAATTTTATTTATCCAATATAATACTTCTCGGAAAGCAGACGATTTTTGAAGTTTTTGTTATTTTTATAAAATAGCACATGCGTTTGCATTTTTCGATTACCATTTCGAGAAAAGGAAAAAAAAAAGACTTTCTATAACGCCAGGTTTAAAAAGAGAAACCAGATGCCGTAAAGACTAGACTTGCAACCGTTAGCGGCAGAGACAATTCTGATAAACGGTATCGTGAGATGACTTTTCTTCGAGGAGTTCGATTTCCGATGCGTTTGTCTGCGGAGAAAGGAAAACAACGTCAATCTTCCTAATTCTAGAAACGTCTGCTACCTCTGATTATCTAGTTAGCCGGCTCCTATCTTTTCACTCTGCTGCTAAAAGAGGGGGGAAAATAAAATAAAATAAAACAAGAAATAAAACCTTTTCGGTGCTCTACTTTCTTCTTAAACTTTAAGTAATCGTCTGTACATAAAAGAGGCTGATTGGATTCGATTTAGAAGAAATGGTTTGTCTTAGAATAGCAATGCTAATTATATAATAATGTAAATAGGGTTTTCGATTACCATTATTGGATGATTAGAGATTGATTTGTGGTTTAAACCGCTTCCAAACGAACTACTAAAAAATATTGAAGAGAATGCATCATTTTATATATAAAAAGAGAAAAGAAATGCATACCGGTTTTTATACTAGTTTTACTAACTTGAAAGAATTGTGAGAAGCACAAATGTGATTCAAAATCCCTTCGAATGGGGGGGGGGTGCTCATTTCTCGAGTTAGGGTGAACAGGATATAGATATCGAACTGGAGTATGAATTGGGACAAGTATTTCGCCATTATAAATTATTAGAGAAAAAAGTACCGGCTTAGGTGTTGTCATGGTAAAATGAGGAGTTACTGTTCTCGTCATCTGATCATGGTTCAAAATCCAAATCTCTCCCAAATTATCCCTCGTGTTGTCTGAAAACTGAATATAAATACAACTTACACTTATTTACGTGAAAATAAAAAACAACATGCTATTATTCTTTTCATCTGACTAATAAAGTGCTACACCTTATCAGTAATCTGAAAAAACAAACAAACTTGGGAAATAAAAAAAGACAAAAACCTTATTACCTTCTAAAAGGTTGTGTAATGAGATAAGTATAGCTACAGCAACAATATCAACATGGTTGCGCTTTTCTTTCTAAAATGATATGTAATTCTGGATAGTTTTTCTCTCCTGTACTAATTTTCAATTATATTGCACTGATGCTGAATAACCATCCCCATACAGAATGTACACTTAAATCCATATATTTAAAATTAACTTGAGAACGTCTATGATTATCGTCATAAACTTGGTGTCTGCTTATAATAAAGTGACCACGTGATCCTTACCAATTCTTATTCGAAAATCTGAATGAAGTCACTTCCAAAATAATGGAGCGTCTCCTATTGAATATAAAACAAGAAACCTTCACTTTTCGCGAAAATTAATTCAATGAACAAAATTTTTGAAATGCACCTCTTTTATCGCACTTTACAACACTCTTATTTCTCCCCCTCCGCCCAAAAAAATAATAACATAGAAATAAATTAGAACAATTAATTATCGGCAAATACCTTTACATTCCATGTTCGAAATGTTTTAAGCAATAGTATTAGCGTTTATAGTTCAGAAAATTATATATTTTACTTGTCACATGTGTTTAAATTACAAGATTGAACAATCACAATAAATTAATTATAATTTTACACATTTTTTCATTCGAAACAAACATTTTAAACAAATTAAAATAAAACTTTCCCAAAACCGTAAAAAGATATTAATTAATATAATAATTCGTGCTGCTTAGTTTTTACTAAGGACATTTTTAAAAACAATTATCTCTTAACAATCCTAATAATTTTATTCATTAAAACATTTGATCCTTTTTGTCACTATTTCAAAGGCAAGTGCCATATAAATACTTACTTAGACATAATAATAATTTTCATTAATTATTTCAAACAATACAGGCAAAACCAACCTCAAATGTCATAGGTCAGGTGATTTGCTATTTACCAATCACAAAACGACTTGTGATACGTTTTTATTAATATGTAATAACATCAACCATGATGCAATTTTTTTTTTTAAAAATGAAATTCGTTTTCTATTTCTTTTCTAACTCTGATAAAAACATTCGCCCTGTCTTTAAAAACAAACTAATTTAAAATACCAATTGCAAGTTTTTAAAAAAAGAAATGGTTTTTTATTTCAATAATTTATTTAAACAATAAAAAATAAAACAAGATATTTTTTTCTTTGAATCTTAACCTTTTTTTATTGTTGAATTTCGAGTCAGCAAACGGGAAATGAAACATTTTAGAAACATTGAAAACTCCCTTCACAGAAAAAAAAATACTTATAATGGAATTGCAACAAAGAAGCAACAGCCAATTTTTTTTATTTTCTCAAAACCTCCTGTAAGCAACAAGCAGTTTTCGAAACATTCTTTTCATTTTAATCACCAAATAAGATAAAGCATAGGAACAGAAAAATGTGAAACATTTACATAAAAACACACAAAAAAATGTTAGAAATTTTATAAAAAAATTTAAAGAGCATATCTTTTATTTAAAGAATTCAGAAATTCAGACAACTCAATAGAAAATGAGCAAGCTAAATACAGCGATGAGTTTTTTTTCGTTTGGAATAAATGAATATGACAGACCAAGCAAAGCAAAACATAACACGCATTCATAAAGAATAAAAAATAAAATGTTATTTTCCGGCTCAGGAAGTTTTTCTTTTGATTAAAAAAATAGAAAAACTTCCTGAGCCGGAAAAATAACTATTCATTATGAAGCTTTGACTTTTTAAATGCCAGAATAATGGTAAATGGAGACTGTGGAAGTTGGTGATAAGAATATGAGCTTTCAAAGAAATTTGTTTTTCTCATTGGGCTGAATAATAGTTTTTGAAAAATAAAAATCGTTTTCAGTGCTTCAGTTTCAAAATAATCTCTTTAAAATAATAAATGTACTTGTTATTCTTATTGAGATTTTTCAGCTGTGCTTTCTATTCTATTCCATTCTGTGTTCTGTTCTTACTTTATAAAATTATCAATAAATAAATTAAGTTTTGTTTTTATAAAAAAAACATTTGCGAGAACTATTCGTCAAAAATTATACTATCTGATACAGGATCTGGGAAATTAATTATTTATTTAATAGAATTGATCGTGCACAATATTCTTATAAGATATCTACAACTCCAAACATTTTACTTGAGTATTGTAAGCAAACCTAAGAAACAGAGTCGGCTTTTTCTACAAAGGGTTCTGGGTACAATAAAATTGTTGGGGACTTTACTTTTTTGTAAAGTAAAAATATATATTAGTAAACGAAAAACACACAGTCGCTCAAAAAATTAAGAGTACATCTTATTTTTACTTGATCTTAAGGAAAGTGCTAAAAATTGCTTTTAGGAGGAAATTTCATTTTCCAGCAGAACAATGACTCCAAAACTAATGTACATAAAGCAAAAATAATTATGTTTCTTCATTGTAAACAGCATTTACACATATCACCATAGTATCCTGATAGCAACTATATGTGGACCACTTTCAAAACAGTGATTCAAAAACAAAAAATTAGAAACAAATCCTATTTAAAACAATTTTTTCAAGAAGAATGCGTTAGATATCTTTTTATATCACCAAAAATTTGTCGAATCAGCACCACGACGTCTGAAAGTCATTATAAAAGCCAAAAGACATGCAATTAAATATTTACACTTTCTTTCTTTGCGAGATATTACAAAAATTTCTTTTGTGTATTCTCAATTTTCGGAGGCAAAAATCTGCGTATGTTTATCTAAAATGCTTCTGAAAATTTTCAGTTTAGTGGAGTTTTTTTGTTGATTTTTCCTTATTTTTACTTTAAATTAAACCATTTGCTATGTGCAAAATTAAAAATATGTTTGTACTTCTATTTATTGTGTTATTCGCATTGAAATTTGGATTTATCAAGTAAAATTAAGGTGTACTCTTAATTTTTTGAGCTACTGTATATTAGTATTCATGTTTAATTAATGCCTGATTTTGTTTTTGCTAGAAATTACATCAGACAAGTTAAAATTTTTTAGAATTTTTTTTGGTACTTAATATAGCAAATATTTGAAAAAGTTTTGCATACATTCTTGAGAGAAGACAATTTTTTTAATAATTTTATTTTGCTGGAAGAATTCTCAAGACTATTTGTAGTAACTGACAACGTAAAGAAAAGTTTAAAAACTGTTAATTTTTTTTAGAAGTAATTTATTAAAATTATATTTTTGTATCTATTGCAGTATGCACTGTGCGTTATGTATTCACCTTTTATTCGAAACTTAATCCGGCAGCAAACCAATTTCCTGGATTAGGTTTTCATCTGCATCCTCGTTATAAAATTTCTAGATAGAAGCTTTTGAAAAAATTTCTAATTTCCGCTTTATTAAATAAATGGTTGAAGTATTTAATTTAGAAAAGTGTTAATTAATTTTAAATTCTCTTAAATCTATCTCCTATCTGTGCAATAACAGTATCAGTTACAATGTTAAAAAATAACGCCTATATTCTTATACCGAGTTTTTTTAATAACTTCCTTCTGTTATTTCGGAATATAACACTTTTCTTTTCCGAATTCTTTTTCAAGAAAATGTTCCGATAGGTGCGAATTATGTCCGATCAATTTCACTTGTTTGATAATGTATTAAGTTTTGTATTTGCGTTTATCGACTAAATTAAATAGAATCAATCAAAAAGTTGTTTTTATTCGAAATAGTTTATTGATAGTTTTAATTTTAGACATTATTGAAAACCATGCTATTAAACGTAAAATAAATGGCATTCCTTGTATTGGTTCTAACATTGAATTTTTAGTTTTGGATATTGCTGTGTTATCGGTATTTGCACTAATAAATTCTTCTAGGACATTACAAGTTTTTACAAATTGAGTAAACATAGCTTGAAATATGTCTGAAATTTTAGCTCGATTGGTTGAGCGGATAAGCCACTAATGTTTCATATATAGGAGAAATTTTTTTTGACAACCCTGTATATATAATATGATATTTTAAAAACTTATTTAAACAATTAAGTACCTAATTTTCAGACCAATTTAGCCTGTATTAACTTGATTCTACAATATTCTCTTATTTTTCATTCTATTCCTCTTTTTCCATTTAATTAATTCAACAGAAGCTTTGTTAAAATTGTTGAATCAGCAAAAAACCTACATTTTCCCACAATCCGGGTGAAGGGATAAAATACTGTCCAGCTAAGCACATTCTTTTTAAAGATCCCTACGATTCCCTTACTTGTGATTGACGCGTGTCAGAAATCCCTATAAAAATCTCATTGTATATATTCAAAGGGATAAAATTTTCAATAGCTTTTCCTCATTTCGTTTTGTGCCGGTTTGTGTTGTGCTCGTCGCTTCTGCTTGAACATAACGGGTGTCTCCCGGGATGTAATGAACTTAAAAATGCGAAATTATATATATATAGTTTAGTCTAGTTGTAGTTTCCTATTATCATAATTGAACGAGGAATTTCTAACGATAGATTGGCAACATTGCAAATGCATTGGAAGCGGGCTGTATTGCGTTCCTCCTTCGTGTCGTGTACACAGAAGTTGTGACAGGAAAAGAGCAGAGAGCAAGTTCATTATTTTGGAAATGTATAATCTTTGCATTTATGTCCAAAGTTCTGTTTATAAGCGAATCGAAATTCGCATGCGATTCTTCTTGACAACAATTTATTTTTAAATTCTTGATATGATTGCTCTGTTGTACTCTAACTGTTTTGAAACCAACATAATTATACCTTGCTGGAATTTCTTTTTGATATATCAAGAACTATACGGCCGTGTCTCTAATTTTGTTTGTAATTTTTTTTATCCATCTTGTTGTTGTTGTTTCTAATGGAACTTGCAATGGACAAGCTCGCTGAGGTAGTCAGCGATTTAAGCCTAATCAGCGTCTCTTGTTTTGTAGTAGCGCCAACTAGAGCCAAGAGTACGACTTTTGCTTCTCACTCATCACATTCGCTCGCACAGCCCCTTTTTACTGGGGTGCACATTCACTCACCTTACATATAGAATGCAGAAGAACAATCGAGCCCAAACCGGGACTCGAACCCGGGACGCCCAGATCACGAGGAAGACGCTCTATCCCTATGTCATGAAGCCTGATTTATCCATCTTACTTGGTACTTACATATAAGACCGTCTACCCCAACGGTCGCCAACGTTTTAGTAGCTCAATGGCGACGGATTCAAATTTGGCGATAAACCGTCGACGCCAAAGAAACCAACAAAATGGCGGACGACAAGGTTTGAACAATTTTTTATATAATGGCGGTTTTTTGCCGTTATTGGCGGTTTAGCAACTCATTGGTGACGCCTCAAAATTTGGCAATAAAGATCGACGGTCTAATACGTAAGTATCTCTTACTTTTATAATCTTATATTCAACTAAAATAAAACAAGTGATTGATTTATAATCAGATCAGCCAGAAACTTAAAGGGGCAAAATAAATGACAGATGCCACTTGCAATTTTACGCTTCCACTTAATTTACAACAGCAACTATCAATAATTCCCGTTTAAATATTCATCTGCTACTATCGATATGAAAAAATGGGCTTATTTAATAAAAATTTCAATATTTCATAAACCCAAAATGGGATTTTAAATTTTAAATTTAATCCCATCTTTCAAACACCGAAACAAAAACACTTGAGTTCCAGCTACAGCAATAAAAGAAGGGGGAAAAACAGAAAAGGGAAAATACTTTTTATTTAAGCCTAGATATTCGTAAGGCAACGCCCTTCTCACACTGCCACTCCAGATGCTGTATTACCGGAGTAGAAACAAAACCAGGGGACCAGAAATCGAGTTCCTCATCCAGAAACGAAGCGCTCTGTACCGAGATATCTTCAACGAAGCATTTGCAGCCCCCCAAGCCCGTGTCTAAAGCCTAGCGAAGTGCGAATGCTAACATTGTGTTCCGTCTTCTGAAAGGGGTTCCGGATTGTAGTAGCAGGATTTCGTACAGAGAAATTTATATAATGTATATTATGGAAGATCTCTGCAGTTGAAACATCGCATATAACTTCTGTCTTAGTAAGCATATCGTTATGGAACGATAAATGCTTGTAAAAGTTTGCTTTGATTGATCTGAAAGAATTGTTTTCGAAAAATGTTTGAAAGGGTTTTATAGAATAACCAAAATAATTTATTGAAACAATTGCTAACCTATGGGGAATCGCAATTCTCTTACTAACTTGCTGTTCTGGTGTTCAGCTTTGCAACTGAAGGAGGGGTGCAGTAGCTTCGGAAGGTACGGGCCTTTGAGTACCCGAGGGCAGAAATCTGACTTCTAGCTCACACACGCCACAAACCCTTTTTACAGGACGGACTTCATTCATGCATTTCATTCATTCATCCACACATCGTAATTTAGATCTGGAACAGAGCGCCATCCCCTTTGACCCAACACCTCCAGTTGTTTACTCCCGACAGATTTCAAGCCCACGGACAGACGGAGAAGTTTCGGCAGGCAGGTTCGAATTCGCAGCCTAAGGGATGCGAATCCAATTCTCTACCAACCAGGCTATCCCCGTCTTCTTTTACTAATTGAAACAAACATTCTACCACGGAAATTTTATTTTGTTCACATAAATATTTTAACTATGCTTGAAAAATGTAAAAACTTTTGAAAGGTTTTAAAGACTGTATTCACAGATGAATAAATAACTGGTAACTTACTGGAATCCACAATTTTTTTACTGACTGATATTCTAATGCGAAAATTCTATTTTGTTCACATAAAAACCTTAACAATGCTTGAAAAATTGAAAAATTTGAGAGCGGTGTTAAGGAAAGTGACTATATTTAAAATGAATGAAACAACTTCAAAGCCTTTGAGCATCGCAATTCTTTACTAACTGGAACTAACACTCTGATACGAAAATTTAATTTTGTTCACATAAAAGCCTTGATTATGTTTGAAAAATTAAAGAATTCTGGAATGGTTTTCAAGAATATGACTAAATTAAAGGTGAGTTTAAAAAAAAATTCTCAAAGCTCTTATAAATCTATATAAGACAGATTGAAAACAAAATCACTCATAAAATAAAATGTTTTGAAAATTGGAAAAAAAAATATTGTTTTGGTTTGAAACTAAAAAGAGATATATTGTAAAAACTTTCTTTTGTATAATCAAATCCCAGATGTATAATCAAATCCCAGAACAAAGAATTAAGCTGAATTACATTACAATCTTTAAACATTTGGGTTCAACTATAAATGTACATGAATTTTTCCTATTTTAGCGTACTTTGAAGGATTAGAATAACTTTAAAACCTTTTAAAATGGGCAAATTACTTACTATGTAGGTTAAAACTGCAGAAAATATTTGAAAATTATTATACCAAACTTAAACACACAATATACTTTAAATGAATTTCAATTGAATTGTTAATGGGCTTAACTATTTAAATGGCAATTTTTTCTTTAGACCATATGGTGACATTTCCGAGTTTTAAACAGATATCTTCACTTCATTCTACAAAAGGATCACACACTAAACCCTATCATTATCATGATGAAATAAATAAATCTAGTCCATCAGACAGAAAAGGTTTTACCTTTCATCAAATACCCTCCTAATACGGAATTGTTCTGATCAGTACAATTCCTGCTTCTTTTGGTTTTGGGACGTAATGAAGGGAATCTTTTATTGATCATCCATTGAAACCAATTCGTATTAGCGACTTGTCTTGTAAAGGACATTTCCCTTGTGTTGATCCTTAATTGTATTGGTCTGCTATTTAGTTCCTTTCTTACCACACGCAAGACATTCTAGTCGTCCTCCTATCTTTCGTGTTTAAGAACCATCTATAGAGGGCAAGTGTTTTCTTTAAGATGATCATTTGTTATATTTGCATTGTGGTTTCTTTGGATGTAACTTTTTTTTGTTACAACACGCAAAATAGGCAACTTATCAGCTTTCCCTTTTTACTTTCTCGTTTTCGTAATATAGAGAGCTGGTTTTCTGGCACAGAGGTAGCGTTTCTTCCTCGTGTTCTGGGAGTCCCGGGTTCGAGTCCCGGTTTGGGCATGGTTGTTCTTCTGTGAGCTATCTGTGAGATGTGTGACTGTGCCCCCTGTAAAAAGGGGTTGTGCAAGCTAATGTAGTGAGTGTGCAGCTGAGTCGTACTCTTGGCCCGAGTTGGTGCTACTTCAAAAACAAGAGACGCTCCTTTCGGCTTAAATTGCTACTGTACCAGCGGGGGACTTGTCCATTGCAGGTGCCATAAGTAACAACAACATCTTAATATAGAGAAAGTATAATCATCATTAAAAAAATCGGGATGGAATTCTTGCCAAACTTTTACGTTTCAGAGATGTCTGAGATTGAAAAACACATTTTTGGAAAATGTCTGAAATCTGTCTAGGATAAAGTTAACTAAAAAATTATTCGAGTTAGATGGTTGAAATCTGATATAATGGTCTTTACACCGAATTAGCTAATTTCTATACAATATTAAATATATTCTGAGGAAGTTCGTCTGTACAGCTGTTTGAATATGCACGTTCATTAAGTTAAGTTAGTTAAGCACGATAAGTTAAGTTAATACGATAATTGCAAAACGATATGAACTAGAAAGATAAAATTCGGAACAAAGATTTAACATCCGTAGTATAGACACTTGTCAAATTTTAAACCAAATCGAACCTCGGATTGACTGTCTATCGTTCTGTACGTTTAGAAATAAGTAAACGCGATAGCTTGAAAATGGAATGATTTAAAGATTTCAAATTTGATACGAGATTTCATGTCTACAATTGCAGTTTTGTGTCAAATCTTTGCTTCAATCGATTGAGAAAAACGTGCCTAAAACAACATTCAATTTTTTGTAAACTTTTCAAGCATTTCAGGGATTCATCACCAAATAACTCTTCAAGGATGACTCGTTTGATTCAATCTAATGTTAAATTCTGCCAAATGTTAATATTTTATAGCTATTTTACGTCTCTACCATGTAAGACGACGCGAAGAAGGTTGGAAGAGTCCACTCCGGATAGTAGAATTTTAAAATCATAAGAATAATTTTCTACTGTAATAATATCTCAAAATTATTGTGAAATGGCGCTTAATTTTTATTTAAAATTCTAATTATCATTTCAAAAAAATGATATTCTCCCAAAACCTGGCCATATTTGGTAGCTTTAGATGAAACGATCTATCCTATGGGGAGCCAATGCATATACAGACAAGGACACAAATATTTTCATTATAAATAAAAATAAAAAAAAATTAAAAATGTTTTCCATTTATTAGAAACATTATAAGTGGAATCAAGACAGCTGAGTGACTTAGTGGGTATTAAAAAGAATGGTGTTCTTTATAATCAAAACAACTTATCACTTTGAATTTCTTGCATAACAGTCTTTCGAGTCTTCAGTGATTAACTGCTAATTCAAACCAGTGGGAGTGATCACCCTGAAACCTTATCGCATTCTCCCTAATAAACTTGTTACGCCAAAAAACATCTCGCATGGCCCCGACATTTACAATAGTTAAGAAATATTAACCTCTGGCAAGAATATAGCAATTTTACTGAATATATTGTTGCAAACCTGTAATTTTGTTTTCCAGCACGAACAGTACTATCACCGGAAAGACCGAGTTACAGTCGTCTATATTGGATGCTGCTCTTGCACCGAGCCAGTAATTCCAAAGTTTGGCGATAAACTTGGCAAGTAATTTGCGACTTGGCGTCCGATTTAGCTACTTCGGCGGCATTCTAGATAATACTCGAAACTTCGAGAATTTCCAAGATCCGTTTTATAGAAATCGAGATGCGCCCTGATTGGCTAGAAGGTGCAAGGTCCGCTTTCTGGGAGCTATAAAAGTTGGCAGTCTGAAGCTGCAGAGGAAGAATAGAATTGAACTGAATTGGACAGGTAGCGGAGTTGGAGTCGAAGGCAAGTAACGAATCGTCGAGTTGATAACAAAGCAACGACTCAATAGCCCAACGGAGAACCAGCGATCTGTGGAGCTCAAGAGAGTGCTTAACTGAGCAGCTGTGTGCCGAGAGTCTAATTCTCTGTGCTGCCCTATGTTCCTCTCGGCTGCGCATATTTATCGTCTGTGTATTCTTCTTTGTGTAAATAAACGTCTTTGTTTTTTTAATGAGATTTCCTGATTGTGTTTCCACACCATACACACACTATATAAACATACCCGGTGAGAATAATTCGAAGCAATACTGTTTTATCCTTGGCGACTAATCTCTGTCATGCGTTAATAGTATCCAAAAATCAATTTTGTGTTTTTGACACGTTTTTCTCAATCGATTAAAACAAAAACTTGACACTAAACTGCCCTTGTAGTCGCAAAATCTCATTCCAAATGTGAAAAATGTAAGTCATTGCAGATTTGAATTATCACGTTTACATATTTCAAAAAATGCGGACCAACTGTCAATCTATACTCTTTCGTATTTGGCTCATAATTTGACAGACCAAATTATGAGCCAAATGTTAGTCCAAAATCTCGATTTCAAATTTTATAACGATTAGTATTACTCTTTTTACACTAATTACTCGAGAAAACTCTTTATACTAATTATAAGAGAAATATTATCTTTCTAATGATTCTAATATTTTGTCATATAATTTTTAATATATTTAATTAATCTTTAAAGAATTATTATTTTAAAATCGTTTGCATTAAAAAATTAATTTTTGAAATTCATAAATGATCTTGAAATTTCTTACAGAGTTTTTTAAGATTAAAAAAAAATTTTATTCATTATTTTCGTACTCAAAGAATTTTATTTCTTTTTTAATTTAAAATTAACTACTTTTAATAAATGTTTTCAATAATTTTTTCTCTCAAGCGAACCAATACTACAAAGTGCTTTTTCAGTTATTTGTTCAAAGAGAATTCATTTAATTCTGTTTCTAAGATGGACTTCTTTTAATAATTATAGATTCAATATAAATAGATGAAATGGTACTTGGAGAGTTTATCTAGAAAGAATTAAAATTAATGAAAATTTGGAGTTTTCTTCTCTTCGATAATTTAGAATCTTATGCTTGAAAACAAAAACTGTTATTATGGAAAACTGTTTTTAATTTTAAAATATTCATTATTTGCACATTATCATCTTTTGGAAACAAAGATATCCAAATCGCTTTCTATCATCTGGTTTCACGTTCTATTTCATTTAATATTTTCTTACAAATTTCAAAATGAAAAGGAATCCCTCTGTTCTTTTAATGAAAGAAAAAAAAATTCACCTGGAAAATTACATTTTATGGTCTTTTATTCTTTATGAATATATTTGTTCTTTATTTGGTCTGCCATATTCATTTATTTTAATAAGAATACTTTTTTCAAATTAAGCTTGCTCGTTTTCTATTGGCCGGCTTCTGAGTTCTCTAGAATTCTTTTGATGAAAAGAATTCCGCTTTAAGTTTTTTTTTTTTGAAGAATTTCTGAAGAACTCTTTTTGTTTCATGAGAATACTTCAAAAATACTTCACATTTTTCTCTTCTTATGTCTTCTTTTATTTAGTGATTAAAAGTAGAGGAAAGTCTCGAGACCTGTTCATTGTTTGCGGGAACCGACGAGATTCTCTTTCATTCTGTTTTATCCCTTTCAGTTAAAGAGCTTTTATATGTTTCTAGAGTTCCATTTTTCATTCGGTGAGCAATAAACTTAACGGTTGTGTATTTTTTTCACTATCAAATATCATAGATTATCTTTATTTAGCTAAAATATAAAACTTCTTAATGGTTCCATTCTTTCAGAACGCGCAAATAATATGTTTTCTCCCAAAAAAAAAACATTAAAAAAGATTAAAATGAAATCTGCTATGCATATTTCATTGTATCATGTCAGAACACAATTCTTTGAACGGCCAAGCACCACGTGCTCGTGCGAGTTAAATTATATTTTTATTCTTTTTAATTGTTTCATTGAATGAGTCACTTTAGTATCGCAAACGATCCGAAAAACTGTCTCGCATTTATTGTTTAAAACAGTAATATATTTCCTATTTATTTCATTTCATATAAACAAGTGCTCAAAATGACATTTAAAAAAAATTTATTTGCTGTAGTCATTCACTTATTTTTTTCAATCGGAGTTTTTGTAAATGCAATGGCAACGCGTTATTAAAAGCGGATTTTTTTTGAGATGTTCGTGCAGATGATAAAATTTTAGTTTTTCGCCTACGGATTTTTGTAGACACCACAAACCTCATTCCCAAAATAACATCATGTTCTAACATGATAATAGTAGTTGAATTGTTCAAATAGATATAAATAAGGAATGTTATTTCTATATTCATTTAAAGAAAATCTTTTCTAATATATTATATTGATTATATTTTTCTGTTTATCGTAATTTTTATTTATTTTCAAATTTTTACTTCCCGAAGAATGCTTGTTTTATGAAATGTTAACCAACATACAAAACGCTATTTTCACATCTTTGGTATTTTATTTTATTGATATCGCTAAGCGTACAGTATAAAAACAAATACATCTTATTATTATCTGCAAGAATTTGTAATCACTTGAAGGACAGAAGTTCTTTTCTCAACGATTGTTAAGAAGTTGTAAAATATGCTACCAATAGGTGGCGCGCACGTAGTGTGTTGCCCCATCGAAAGCAAGCATAGCTCAGTAGTGTACGAGTAGCCGTAAATAAAGTGTGAACTATTGGAAGATGCGAGTATCATTCTTTCCTTTGAGTATCAATCCAAAATCCGAGCCAATTATTCTTGTGATACAGTCCAGATGGTCCGTCGTAGCTGGAGGTGAGCGCATATTTCCAATAGTTGTTCAAATTTGAGTTTAAGAGTTAAAAAAAAAATTCATTTAAAATTGAGACTTTAAAAACGAAAACGAAAGTTTTGAAAATTGCATTGACAAGGCTTGAAAATAAAGTGGCATCGTCAATAATTGATGTTGTAGATTCAGCAACTGTGTTATTATATAACTCTAAAATCAGTGAATTGCACAATGACTTTAAACTGTTATTTGACTCTATTTTCTTAACGTGCAAACCAGATGAATTTGAGGAATTCATCAATGAGAAAAATATCATAGACGATTCTATAGACGAATTAAGATTAAAAGTTAACCGGCAAATAAATAAGAAATTTGATCCTGAACATTCTACAGACGTTGATCACGTTCTATCAGAAGTGAAATTGCCGACACTTTCTATCCCGAATTTCAACGGTAAAATCGAAAATTGGATAATGTTTAAAGACATGTTTACTGCAAGCGTAATTCAAAACAAAGCAATCTCTAATTCTATGAAGTTACAGTATCTAAAAGCGAGTTGCAGAGATGAGGCTTTAAGAGTAATCAATTCCATATCTATTTCTGATGCTAATTTTAATATTGCCTGGAAACTTCTAGAAGATAGATATTCGAATAAAAGAGAACTATTAAACTCCATTATCAAAAAACTTCTACATCACCCTAGTATTAATGAATCATCGAGTGCCATCCTAAATTTAATCGATGTAACAAATGAATGTGTTCGATCTCTAGAAGCTCTAAATTATAAAGTTGAGAATTTATCAGAAACCATTATCGTGTTTTTAATTGTCGAAAAGTTGGATAAATCAACTCGTTATTGGTGGGAAAAAGAACTGACTAATTCCGAAGAATTTGGTACTTTAAATCAACTGCTTTCGTTTTTGCAAAACTAAGCGAGAACCCTTCAAAACAGTAAAATAAAAGAAAAAGAAATTAAAAAGAGTCATAACTTTCACAATAAAGTTACGACTATGCTTTCTACATCTAATGCTAAAAACTTAAAATTTAAATGCGTAAAATGCCAGAGTCAAGATTTTTATGGACTTTATAGATGTCCTGAATTTCTCAATCTTTCCGTAAAAGATAGATGTGAATTCGTGAAAAAACATAATCTTTGTTTCAACTGTTTAAAATCTCATGCAGTACGAAATTGTACGTCTACTTTCCGGTGTCAAAAATGCTCGAAGAAGCATTCCACATTGCTTCATTTCGAGAACGAGAAACTAAACATTAGCGAAATTAGGGATAGAAACGGTCAAGGCCACGGAGATGAGTCATCGAGTCTCAATCCAAACGCCGTGAGCTTTGATTTGAGCAATGATCGTAGTATATTTTCCGGAGCAGCAGTGAAAGTAAGAGATGAAAAAAAAAAAAAAATAAATAAAAACGGTGATACTTTCAACTGCGATTATATTCGTTAAGGATCGTTACGGAAATCTGAAAAAGGCCAGATGTTTGATAGATTGTGGCAGTATGTGCTCGATGGTAACTATTGAGTTAGCAGATTTATTGCAAATAAAAAAAGAAAAAATGTCCGTAGCAGTATCCGGTTTAAATAATGCCAAAATAAATGTGAACTCTAGAGTTAGCGCGGTAGTATCTAACGGAAGTGACTTTGAGATAAAATTAGAGTTTTTATGCGTACCCAAAATTTGTAATACGATTCCAATTGATTCGTTACAAATTCCAAAAGAGAATTTACCGAGTAATATTAAACTCGCCGATCCTGAATTTTACCGCCCAGGTAACATAGATATGCTTTTAGGTGCAGAGATATTCTATCAACTCTTGAGATCCGGGCAAATTCAAATGCCCAATTCTGAGATAATATTTCATAATTCAGTGTTTGGCTTTATAGCCACCGGTAGTGCTTCAAACTCCAAACCTCAAAATATACAACAAGCTCATTGTGGGCTTATTTATGATTGCAATGACATAGGAAATGAAATCTAAAAATTTTGGGAGCTCGAATCAGTAGGAATTAAAGATGATCCTAATTGCAATGAGGTTGATCAGTCTTTAGAGACATTTGAAAAAACTGTTTGCTACAAAAA
This sequence comes from Argiope argentata, assembly GCA_026289955.1. NCBI lineage: Eukaryota > Metazoa > Arthropoda > Arachnida > Araneae > Araneidae > Argiope > Argiope argentata. Next base: position 3,516,282 of record JAOUZG010031473.1, on the reverse strand, counting down.
TAATCGTTATGAGGTTGAACTACCATGGAAGAGGAATTGGAATGAACTTAATGATAATTACAGTGTTGCAAAAAAGAGGCTAGAATCCCTTGTGCGGAGATTTAAGAAAAATCCTGATCTAAATTTGCAGTATCGTGAAACCTTTCGTGATTATGAGGAAAAGGGCATAATAGAAAAGGTGACCAATCCTGAGAAGCTTACGAACAAACCAGTCTACTATTTACCTCATCAGCCAGTGTTTAGAGATGATAGTTCAACCACAAAAATGCGTATTGTTTACGACGCGAGTTCAAGTCAAAGCTTTCAACACTTGAGTTTAAATGACTGTCTTTGGCCTGGCCCAAACTTGAATTCCAATATATTTGACATTCTAATAAGATTCAGACTGAACAAAATCGCAATCACATCTGATATTGAGAAAGCTTTCTTACAGTTATCGCTAGCTGAAAAAGACGGAGATGCAGTGCGTTTCCTATGGACAGAAAATGATTCACTTCAAGTGTATAGATTTAATCGTGTACTCTTCGGAGTAAGATCCAGCCCATTTCTCCTTTCTGCTACCATTAAGACGCACTTGAAAAAATTCCATGAGGAGTTCCCGACCACTATAGAATGTCTGGAGCGATCTTTCTACGTAGATGATTTTGTATGCGGAGCTAGCAGATTGCAAGATGCATTGGAAATTTCTACTCAAGCTGTATCCATAATGTCCGAAGCTAGTATGGTGCTGAGAAAGTGGACAACAAATAGCGACGAACTGATGCAGTTGTGGAAACGTGAAGGCTTAAAAGCTCATCTGCAGGACAATCCAATTAGTCAGAGTACCGATTCAACCAAAGTTTTAGGGATGCTGTGGGATACTGTTAAAGATCACCTGCTCGTAGGAATGCAGAGTTTAATGAATAGTCTATCGAAAAACGAGAACACGAAACGTTACCTCCTACGTGCAATATCAAAGATATTTGATCCTCTTGGTCTTCTTACACCATTTACTATTCGTGTGAAGTGCATCCTCCAGATCTTGTGGAAGAAGAAACTCTCTTGGGACGAAGAACTGCCCCCAGAGATTCAAAAGTTGTGGTGCCAATGGATGCCTCGTCTTCCTGAGCTGCAGATTCCCAGGTGTGTACTAGGTTGTATTGAAGAACCCACGGATGCCTTCGAACTACATTGTTTTTGTGATTCAAGTCAAAAGGCTTATGGTGTTGTCATATATACGAGAGCTGTGAAAGATTGCAGTGTTGAAGTTAATCTTCTAGTGTCCAAAAGCCGTGTTACTCCTCTTACCAAAATAACCTTGCCGAGACTGGAATTACTTGGTGCGTTGCTCGCAGCTCGACTAGCAAGCAAAGTTAAGGCAATTGTCGATCTTAAAAGACCTTCTAAAGTTTTCTTTTGGACCGATTCAAAAATCACACTTTATTGGATTAAAGGATCCAGTAAGAAGTGGAAGTCCTTTGTAGCCAATCGAGTGACGGAAATCCAGAGTCTGTGTGATACAAGTGCCTGGTTTCACTGTCCTGGCAAACAAAATCCTGCTGATCTCTTAAGCAGGGGTGTCAGTGTTGATGTTCTATTAAATAGTGACCTATGGTGGAGAGGACCTGAATTCTTGAGAGATGTTGACTTTCCAGCAAATACGGGTAATGGTGATACTTTAGTTTCACCGAGTGACATTTCCGATGAACTAAAGAAAAGTTGTGACTATTCTCCACTTACCTTTACTATCCTTAATCATAATACCTTGATTGATGATATTATTAAAATAAGTAATAACTATATGAGTATAATTCGTGTTATGTGCTATGTATTTAGATTTATACATAATGTTAAAAATAGTAAAAGACTTGCAGGTCATCTTACCATCAAAGAACTTCAACAAGCTGAAATGAGTGTAATTCAGCTGGTTCAACAAAGTGAGTTTGCAGAAGAGATTAAAAATCTCAAAAAGGGTGTTTCAGTTTCCATTAATAGTAAGATAAAATCTTTAAATTGTTTTTTAGATGAGAATGGTATTTTACGAGTTGGTGGCAGATTAACACATTCAGACCTGAGTTTAAATGAAAAACACCCAATTGTTCTGCCTGCCAAGCACCCTCTTACAGTAATTATAGTAAGATATTATCATTTAAAATATTTGCATGTTGGTTCTAATGCTTTATTATATCACATTAGACGTAAATTTTGGATTTTAAATGGTAGAAGTGTATGTAGAAAAGTTGTATATCAATGTATTTCTTGTTTTAAAAGCAAACCTGTATTACAGAGTCAAATTATGGGAGATTTACCCAAGGAACGAGTTACAACTTCATTTCCCTTTTGTTATGTTGGGATTGATTTTTGTGGACCCTTCTATATAAAGTTCAAAAACCAGCGGAAGGGAGTATTAAATAAAGTGTATGTTTGTATATTTGTATGCTTAAGTACAAAAGCTATCCATTTGGATTTTGTATCTGACCTTACATCAGATGCATTTATCGCATGTTTGAAACGTTTTTTTAGTCGTAGGGGAAAATCCTCAAAAATATTTTATGATAATGCAAAGAATTTTGTTGGTGCCAGCACTGAACTGAAAACATTGCACAAAATGGTAAGTCACCCAGATGAAACTTTAGCTAATTTTCTTCTTAGTGAAAATATTGAATGGAAATTTATACCTCCTAAATCGCCGAATTTCGGTGGGCTCTGGGAGTCTGGGGTTAAATCTTTCAAATATCATCTGAAACGTGTTATTAGTAATGCTCATTTGACTCTTGAAGAATTTCTCACAATAATTCTTGAGATTGAAAGTGTTTTAAACTCAAGACCCCTCACCCCCCTGTCAACCGAATTCGACAATTTTGAGACCCTGTCACCAGGTCATTTCCTCATAGGTAGACCTTTAACTTCAATTATTGAGCCTAGTCTCATCAATATATCAGAGAATAGACTTTCCAAGTGGAAAAAGATAACAAAATATAGCCAACAAATTTGGAAGTTATGGAAAAAGGATTATCTGAATACTCTACAGCAGCGCAGTAAATGGATGTTTTCCAAAAATAATGTAAAACTAGGTGAACTTGTGTTAATAAAAGATGAAAATATGCCAAGTGTAAAGTGGCTAACTGGTAGAATATCCGAATTATTTATCAGTAAAGATGCTAAAGTAAGAGTATTGAATGTATTACTACCTACTGGTAAAATAATTAAGAGAAGTGTAAGAGATATTTGTGTTCTACCCATAAATTATTAAATATTCTGTAGATAAAATATAGTTGTAGTATTACTCAATGTTGTTATTATATAATTCCTGTGTTTTTTTCAATATCATCATGTATTTTAAAAACTATTGTATTCTTTAATATTGTATTTTGTAATAGAATATTTGTATTGAAACCCTTAAGGTTTCAAGGTCGGGAGTGTTAAGAAGTTGTAAAATATGCTACCAATAGGTGGCGCGCACGTAGTGTGTTGCCCCATCGAAAGCAAGCATAGCTCAGTAGTGTACGAGTAGCCGTAAATAAAGTGTGAACTATTGGAAGATGCGAGTATCATTCTTTCCTTTGAGTATCAATCCAAAATCCGAGCCAATTATTCTTGTGATACAGTCCAACGATTAAAAGCAAAACATTTTTATTTGAGAACTGAAAGCTCTTAAAAGAAAACTACTGGTGTATTTAAATATCAAGTGAAACTTAAATTAATTAAATAATTAATCTATGCGTTTTAATAACCAGGATGGAGTTGTCATTGTCTAAGTACGAGCCATCATGCAGTGAAAATGTATCTTTTTAAAGATTATTGGTTTTGAAAATATTTTATAAAGCATTATATATTTAAATCTGACCCAGAAAATAATTTAAATTTGTTTTTTGGCAACTTGGTCAGTAATTCCAGAATGTAGGCAATAATTCGAAATGAAAAATAAAAATCGTAGCTTTATTTATCTTAAAAATACAAACTAACTATAAACCAAACAAACTAATAGCGTTTTAAGAAAGAAACTACCATTAAACAAATTATATATCTTTTTTAATGAGGCCAATTTTTTAATAATTTATTGCAAACGATATTGTGAAAAAAATGTAATAATGTTTAGCGTAATCTTCTAACAAATTGTTTATGTATATACTTTCAAAGATTTAGAAAGAGACAAAAATGAAAAATTCAGCTGCCTAATATTGATAAATTATACAGCTGTCATTGTGACTAATTCATGAAATGGCTTCACATCTGGAATTAATAAAAAAAAGATGATGTAAATTTTTATTTTGATAGAACCAATTTTAAAAATGAGTTCATACAATACTTTCAAGGGATATTGAAAATAAAAAATATATATATTTTTATTTAGGAAAAATATTTGTTCATTTTTAAAACTTATTTGTTTATGAGAAAAATTAAATTCTTATGACGGCAAAATGTTGATGTCAGTTTTTGAACAAAAAGAACAACATAAAAACTTTTAATTTTGTGATAAATGCACGTCTCGACCCTACTTACAACTCTAACAAAAATAAAACAAATATTTGTGGTGAATTAAGAGCTGTAAATAATCTGAACCAATGTATCTTTTTACCACCAAGACAAGACATTTTGTTAAAAATTAATTGACAATCTGAATGTTTACCACTTTTAAATATTCTATACTTGAGGTAATATTAAAGCAACAAATTATGAGTTACTTAATAACTCTTAATAAATTATTGTTTAAACTTATTCGTCAGGAGTAATAAGTAATTAGAGTAAAAATTATTTATGATGAGGATAAATTAGAAATAAAATTATTTATTATAAGTTAAAGAACTAGATGGAATCAGAATTCTATTTTATCTTTTCGTATTCCGTATAGTTAAAAATAATTTAGTTATGTCACTAATTTTCTCTTTTGCAATTTAAAGTTTATTAGCTTACAATTGAGCAATATTCCCCCGTCAATTTAAAAAAAGTTTTTCTCATTATTTGTTGAGAGATAAACTTATTATTTCGTTTTCTGAGATTGTTTCACTATTCTAATTATTAGGTTTTTCTTTTTATAAACTAAATAAAGAAGTGAGCATAGAAGTATTTTATTTATTGGAAAGTTATCTAGAAATATAAGCCGAAAACTATTTTTAATTTTGAATATTATCATCCTGTTCACCGACATCAAATGAAGTTTTATTTCTAGAACTCAACAGCGTCTTCGTATCGCATTCTTATCACCAGTATTCATATTATATTCCACATTAAAAAAAATTGCTTTCAAAATTCCTAATGAATAGAAATTCGTCTTTGTTCTTTTATCAAACGAAAAACTTTTTCATCCGGAAAATTACATTTTATAGCTTTTTATTCTTTATAAAGTCGTTTTCATTATTTTTTTTCTTTACTTGGTTTGTCATATTCATTTATTTTCTACGAAGTACCTCTTCTTTGGATTTAGTTTCCTCATTTTCTATTGAGTGGTTTGAGTTTCCGAATTCTTTGGAATTCTTTTAATGAAGAAAAAAAAAGTCGTCCATGTTTTTTTTCGTAAAGAATTTCTTCGGAACTTTTTTTTTGTTTTATGAAAATACTTCCCATTTTTCTCTCCTTTGTTTCTTCTTATTCGGTGATTAAAATAGAAAGAATGTTTCAAAAACTTTCCGATGCTTACAGAAAGCGTCAAAAAGTAAGAAAAAAAAAACGGCAGCTGTTTTTTATATTGTAATTTATCTGATTTATTTTTTCTCCTTCCATTTCAGGAGCTTGAAGTGTTTTTTTTTTCATTTTATGGTAGGAAATCAAACAGTTAAGTCTCACTCAACGATCAAAGATGGAACAATTTTAAAAAAAATCAAATGTAGTTCTGATAGAATATTCGGTTATTTTTTTAATACAAAAATAATATATTTTTGTACTTTTTCAAAGTTTAGTTTACATAAGGGATAAGACATTTCATGAAAGCATGTTTTTGATAAAATAAAATATTAGAATAATAGTTGTTAATGCATTTTAATTAACAAATAAAAGAATAAAAGTTTTCTATAACGAAGAAGCTGAATAACCAATGTTGATAAAACTGCTTGTTACAATAATAGATAGCAGAGAAAGAAGAAAGAAGATATATGAAGCCCCAAAGAGAAAATTGGTTATTAAAATATGTTTAGTTTTGTTTTTAAATTGAACCTTTACAAGTGATGTATACATCTTATATATATCAGCTTAAGAAAATTAAAGAGTAACATATAATTAACTTAATCAGAAATTAAAATTGTTAGCCAAACTAGTATAATTAAGTATAATAATTATAAAGCTCTTAAAATAATTAGCTTTACAAACTATATCTCCTGCTGTGTTCATTGTGTCGATAAAATTAATAATCTAATTTTCGAAAAGATGGTCCTTCTCTCTTTGTGTGCGGAAATTCGAATGAATAAAGATTCTTCGTCAAAGTAGATGATAAGATAACTTCCACACATCTTTTCCACTTAGGTTAATAGATTTTAACTTTATAATACTCTACAGAATAAAAGAACTACAGCTACTCTAAAGTTGTGATGCTACGGAGATGTGCATTGTAGCCTTAGGGTGTTTATAACCCCATGCATTGAAACCACAGTTTTTTTAAAACCTCTGTTATATAGCTCAACGATGCCTCAAGATATAGCTTTTGTTCCCTGTAATTATTTTTGAATAATTTAGTTGTAATGAGATAAAAATGCTCATTATATTTTTAAGTTACTTAAACAAAGTGTAATCAAGAGTGATTTGCTTTTAATTAATTTTAATTAAAAAATTGAGATTCAAAATCAATTTTCTTAATTTATTTGTTGACTTTATTTTATAAGATCGCAGCTGCAGTTAAAGAATAAAAATCATGAAAGTTTATGGTATTAAATTTACTTAATGTATGTTAAAGGGTGTCTTTGCACTGTTTTATGAAAAAAATCATAACCAACTAATTAACTTATAATTATCTTATAATCAAGTTTTAGTTAACTTATTATTTATAATAACGATTCTATTATGATTATTAATTAATTATTTTTTTAAATTTTAGGCTTACATTGATTTTTTTATCATAGAATAAACACTAAAAATCTGTTTCAAAGAATTATATTTCCCAGAATTCTTCTCATCAAAAAGTTTGATACCCTCCGAGTATGCTTTTTACTGCATGCACAACTGCAGAAATTGATGGTCGGTTAAAAAGACATTTTTTTTTCTGCATGGAGAGAAAATGTCTTTTCTGGAGTTTTCAGGATGTCTAAAAACTAAAAGAGGTTTATTGATAGAATTAAAAATTGCAGGGATTTCAAAAGGGAAGTAACACAAATGAATATAGAAATCGTTATTAGCAAGGCAAAGGGTAAGCTTTGAAATGCAATACTACTTGCATTCGTTTAGGAAAGAAGTCGTAAAATGCTGAATATTGTATAGGGGAATATTTCAACCATCTTAAAGAAGATAAATATTAGTTCTGGTTAAAGAAATGGAAATTAATGTTTAAGTACTAAAATAGGTACTTAGTATTAGACCGTCGGTACTTCAACAACGTGCTAACCTCCAAATTTCATTTTGGTGGCCAAAATTCTTTAATGCTTTTGAATATGTGGCACACCAGTTTTGGCGCGTATTGGCGACCGTTTTTTGATTTGGCGAAATTTATCGACTGTTTCATACGTAAGTACCAAATATTGATGTATCTGATGAACGCGAAATTGGTGGTGGTAAGAAATTTGATTTTATGCTTACGCTAATAACGAATACCACAGCCATAGCAAAGAAATATTGTGATTCTCCATTTTAATTCGTTTAAAATAATCAGTCTATTAGAACAAGAGAAAGAATTGCATTGAAACTGTCTTCAATTTTAATAATTGATTAGCATGATAATTATGTTTGTCATAAAATTAATACTATCTTTTGGATATTAAACCAATACTATTATAGAAAATGGAATAAAGTCGAAAATCAAAAATATTAATCGTTAGATTTAGCCTTATCAAAATAATTAAGAAAATTTGAATGGTTTGATTTGAAAGCAAACATTGAAATTTAACCCCTTATTTGTTTTACTTTCTTTACTACATAATTATAGGAGATACCTTTTATTTAGGAAATGTTTTGTTTTTTTGATTCAAAAGTGCATCCAAGTATCTATAGAATACTTAGAATATTTACGTATTCGACGTGATTTTTGTTTTAAATAACAATATTCATGAAAATTTTAATTCTTACTTAAAAGTGTAGAAATGCGGGAATTGAAATGGCGTACGAACAAGCCGCTAAAGAAAACGTTAATAATGAAAATCTCCTTATGTAAAGGAATGGTTGTGAAGAGGGTATAACAGCTGGAAGAACTAAAAAACATTAATCAAAGAGAATGGAACAGCATTTATCAATTCCAAATCATTTTTTTTATTGAATTGTGACATTTATAAACGACTAGCTCTTACCCGCGACTTCGTACGCGAGGAAATTTTGATGTGTATATGTGAGAACTGACAGTCTAATCACAATGTAAAATGTTATCAAAACCGAATGCATGCATACATTTTCAACGTCAATTGGAGCAACGCAAAGACGTGAATTGTAAGCACCAGTTGGGATAACGCAATACAGATTAGAAAATTTTAATTTCAATTCATCTATTTTATTTTTATTCAAAGGCACTTCTGAAGGAATCAAAAGATCTATTAACTAACAATATCTAATTTTAAATTTATCGTACACTACGAAAATAAACAGAATCGCTTGAAATAACCGGTAGAAAACATGTTACGTCTAACATCATTAGCGAGGGGGGAAAACTACTTAAAAGCTAAGTACATGAAACTATAAAGATACGTTTCCGCTTGCCGGGCGCAAATGAACAATCACCAAAGAAATTTGAGAAATTTTGGAGGAAAACTACATTATTTGCTAATGAAAATATACTATTATAAGCATATATAAATATATATATAGCTAACATAAGTACAATTTAATTACAAAAACACACAATGGGACAGTTTTAATATATAGTCTTTTTCGCCAAAAAAATAGTTTGCTACCAATTTTTAGCGAAATGACATTTCCAATCACAAGGTTTCGATGACCGTTGCAGCAAATTAACGGAAACATAGAAAAAATATCAATAAAATGCAGTAATAGTAAAAATATCTATAAAATGCAAAAAATGCAATAATATGGAATGCACTCAAAAAAATTTAATCGAAAATGATGTAAATAG
>JAOUZG010031473.1:3490392-3506704 GCA_026289955.1 Argiope argentata | reverse complement strand
AATATGGAATGCACTCAAAAAAATTTAATCGAAAATGATGTAAATAGGCGAAAGGAATTTGTAAAGCAAGAAAAAAAATCAAGAGAAATGAACAGGAAATATCGAATTATATTAATACAAAAATAGCGTAAGAAAAAAAAAAATTAACTAACCTTTCTTTAGAATAGTAAGATAATATTAAAATGAAAAACTGAATCAGAAAAATAAAAACAAACGATTCAAAAAGCTCAAGCAGATGTTATCAGACTTTTAAAAAAAATATTTGGTGGAAAATCTAGTTTTTAATTAATAAAAAATTAACCACTCAATTAACCGGAATAAAAATTAGCCTATGTTCTTCTGTAGACTATAATCTATCTGTGTGCTAAATTTCATCCAATTTCCTTCAGCCGTTCTGGCGTGATTGAATCACATCATCCATCCATCCAAACTATATCCATCCATCCATCCAAACTAATAGTAGTAGAGATTTAATAGCTGTTTAAAAATGTAAAGACTCAAATACATAAATAAAAAAGCAAATCGAAATGCGCATGGCGTAAAGGTAAAACATCTAAAGAGCTATTAAGTTATTATAAAAAATATTAATAATAAAGCTATTAATAATAATAATCTGCGCAAAAGTGGGACTGGGATATGATAATGAAAATAGAGGGCACTGAAAAATTAAAAGCTGAATCAAAGGATGAGAGACAAATGAAGGTTAGAAGCTTCTACGTAAAAATATAGCAGATTTAACAAAATAATTTATTATAAAATTCTAAAAAAATGTAGAATTTGGTAGCCAATATTTTAAAAAAAAGTTCATCGCGTTCCTAAGAGATGGATAATGTAATAAACTGATTTTTTCTGCCAATGAAAGACCAGCAATTCTGGAGAGACACCACTACTGACAAAAAAAAAAAAAAGAACTAAGAGATCCTCGCTTTCTGATTCGCCCATAATCTCTCTAATCCGATGATTCCCGTTCGCAACCCGACCCGTTCCTTTCATGGACCTCACGTGCATGATAATCCGCCAGACGTCAAAGGAGACCGTCTCCTGATCATCTTTTCCCCTTTTTACCCATTCCCGGCCAGAAAAGCCTCAATCACGGACGGCATTACCGGGCGACATGCCCGGGGTGCGGGGGTGGCTCGGATTTCCCCTCGGATCGACACCCCGGTTTGTTGGACGTCAGACCGACTTTGCGGGATGGAAATAAATTAGAAAATAAGTTGAACCGGAAGGGGGGAACGCGAGTCGTAATGGATCGTCTGAGGAGCTGGAAAATTTACTGTTCCTGAATGGCAATGGCTTTCAAAAGCAACACGTGTTCGTGAGTTTGATAAAGAATGAGGTGCAATGCGTGACCTGATAGGATTGTTAAGTAGTATATCGTCAAATCTCAAATTTATAAAGTATATTTTTAAAAACTTTTCTGCATATGATGCATACGAGAGTATCTATCTTCGGAAGAGTGCTATCTTCGGAAAAATAACAATCTGACTGATATTTAGTTCACTTCCCCGATTCTCCTTCCCTCCCGCACACGAACACACACACACACACACGAACACACACACACACACACACACACACGAACACACACACACACACACACACACACACACACACACACACACACACACACATCTTTTGAGAATAGAGAATTAGGAAGGTCCATTTGTAAACTTTCTATTGATTTAGGGAATAAAGATGATGGGACATGCGGTACTATTTTATTAATTTAAGAACAATAGTCTAATCAAATCTCCCCTCTTATTCTAGTAAAGAAAGTTAACTTTAAAGATCATAATATATAGATTTTTAGATGAAATTCTGAGATAAGGAGTCTTTTCGTATACATGTGAGCACAATAACTTAAAAAAAGAAATATGACACACAATTTTATAAATGGCATTCTATAATTCCAAAAAACTTCAAATTCATGACCAAAACAGGTCGTCGGTTAGCTGAAATTAGGCACAATTTAGACAAATTTGATACTTGAGACAAATATAATATTAAATTTATATCAGATTATCAATGTAAACTATCAAAATATTCAAAAGGTGAGTTTATCTTTTATATATAAGTTAAAAAACATAGAAAGCATTAGCTAAAAAACTGAACAAAAAACGTGATATACCGAGAAAAATTCTAGAAAATTGTAATCTAATTTTATTAATAAGACACAATAATCTTTTAGAAATAATTGATGGTCATTATTTGACCTTTACCATCTCTTTGACCTAAATTCAGGATTACATATCTAACTTTCAAAAGAATCCGTTTTTAATAACATTACTTTATTGCATATTTCAGAATAGTTTTTGTTCAGCATTTCTATGACGTGACGTCATCTTCAGATGGTGTTACTAATTTATCGCTTGGTTTTTTACCTTTAATTAATTAATCTTATGCCACAAATAATCTCATGAATATCGTTTGGTATTCGTTAATATTTCATTTGAATATCGTTTGGTACTTTTTATTCTATTTTATAACCACGCACTAGTAATACGTAGTTTATGTTTATTTTTTAACAACATTTTTATAACATTACGCTAAAGAACTGTGTTTCTCAATGCATAAACAAATATGTTGTAAACCTTAGAAAGTAATTTTAAAAATCAAGCTGCATTATATAAATTGTAATTTTTCTCATACATTAGTTTCCATAATACTGCAGTAATAAATTGTATGATTGAGTTCACTGCTTCTATTTCTTTGTTATTGTTTTCAAAAGAGCAAATTAGTAGCTTTGGACAGTTTAGAAAACGTGTTTTCCATTTTGGGGAAAATCCTGGCACCAAAACTAATAAAATGCTAGGAAAGCAGTTCAAGTTAAAGTTATTACATCCCTACAAGATTGGGAATCACGTGGGTTTAAGAAATAAAAGTGGTTTTAAGTTTGTGGAAATTAATTTAACGAATTTAGTCAAAATCACACAGGCACACATACTTAATTTTAAACAGTTAAGTGCGTTCGTACTCACTCACGTTAATTCAAATTTTTATATGGTATGATCGGATCAAATTTTTATATGGTTTATATGGTATGATCGGTGTGTAATTTTTTTTCTAATAAAAATAAAATTTAATTTGCTTTATTATGTGTTTTCAACCATTTGTATTAAGTTAGGAAATTGCATGCGTCATCTCTTGGCTTTAAAAAGGGAGACTTTAAGACCTTTAAAAAATAAACTCCAATGTTAATTGGCTAAAAATAAAGATAGAACAAATCTGTATTTATAATCTTATCTTGACATAATTATATTTCTTCTATTTGTGTACAGCCGACCACCCCGCCACCACTGAACGTAGCAGTATCACATCGTAGCAGTAACGTAGCACATCATTATACTATCTAATTTTTGACTAAAAGTTCAAATTTCTTTTGTTTATTTTCGAATTCCTTTTTAGTTATTATATTTATATATGGGTTTTTGATACTGAAATACATATATTTTTTGTGCATAAATTATTATTTCTATATAATAAAGATCAAATTTCTAAAAATACTATGAATATATGCAAATCTAGTCTAGGCATTTTCACGTTACGATATTTCGAACTACAAATTCGAAAAATTCTTTAAATTTCAATCAAGTTAAAATTGAAAAATAATTATGTTTTTAATCAGGACATCACAGAGTCAAACTATATATTTCTTTATATAATGAGATACAAACAAATAATATACTGCAGTGTTTCTTGATATCTATACTTAATTCACAAATATCTATAATGCTTGCTCATTAAAAACGCAAACACAACACGAAATTCCACATAAATAGTTTATCCACTCCACACATATTTTTCCTCCCTAAGTGGCAACAGTCCACCGACTAAAATCAGAAGGGACAATTATCGACATTTTTTGAATAATGAATCTCTCTTTGTCCCTTAAGATAACGACCCCTCCTAAGATTCTTCGACTGTAATGACATCAAAGATAAATCTCCTCTCTCTTATCGAAAACTTTATTATGAATATGCAGTCGCTGAAGATGAGAAAATGCAGCAGTAGGGGCTCTTCAAACTCGGGTGTTCGAATAGAAGGGCCTTTTCAAAACGAATTCTTGACTCTCATGCGATTTCTTCAATGGAAGAGCAAATTGGTGTTAAGAGGCGTAATCCCATTGAGATGAAAGGAGGCATTTACATCTCAGGGCCACTTTTGCTGCACAGGAGAGTCCGCTCCCGTCAATTATTTCGTGCGTTGAGTTCGAGAGGAATGCCGAGGCCAAATTAGATTGGAGAGGGGGAAGCTTTTCAGATTTGGAATATGTATTTAAAAAAAGACATCGGAAAAGCTTTAAGAGGGGTGATTGCCATCCCATTTTGAGAGATCTGATAACAATAGTGGAGTAAAATTTTGAGAGATTAAAATTTTTTGTAATTGAGGATTCTAATATTCAGTGGCGGATTTTTAACAGACTACTTGGGACTGTTTGGTTGACTGGGAGAGGAAAATGCAGGAAGATAGATTCAGAAAACGAAAGAAAAAAAAATGAAATCTTCGATCCTAAATTTCAAGTTAACATGCGAGAACATTATTATTTTTTAAGTCACTATTTATCTTAATTAATTTAAGTCAATAACCAGTTTAAATCAGTTTAAACAATCACGAGACTTCTTTCTCTCTCTCTCTCTCTCTCTATATATATATAATGATAATTTCTTTAAACTTTTGTTTTCAAATTTTCTAACTGGCAAACAAAGTTTTGGAGCCTGGCTGATTTTTAGATGAAATAACAGCCATGATGTCATAGTATTTTGCCAGTCTTTTAAAAACGCATCTGCTTTTAAAGAAGCATACCTAATAATAATACAATAATGGTAAAAGCAGGAAGAAACATTTTTTGCCCGTAAATTGCGGGAAATCAAAACCTCCTAACAAAAGCAACATCGTATTCTAACATGATAATAATCGATATCTCTGGCAAACCAATTGGCCGCCAAAAGCGACTAGTAAATAAATAAATAAAAACATTCATTGTTACAAAGTTATGGGAATAAAAGAACAACACAAATTAAATATCAGAATTGTTAATTAAGTTGAAAATGTGTTAAAATATGCTGCTATAATTTAGTAAGCAAAAATGTATTGAAATATACTATACATAATATGGTATGTACTAAAATTAAACTGCTGAAAAAGGTTATTCATTTATATGAATTCTCTAGGATCATAAAAAAATACCTAATACGACGACCTCTGCTGATGTGATGCACGCACACACACGCGCACGCACGCACGCACACAGACACACAACATGCAGGTGCTCAAACAGATTATAGCTTAATTATATTAAAGACCCATTTTGGCATAATACGAGGGCAAAAAAATCAAAATTCTGAATTATGTTATGTTATTCTGAAACTGCGATTAATATGACGAGAACAGCAACCTAAATTGATATCCCCACTTCAAACCACAGCACCACACCGACAGGAGGAAATTTGACTCATGGCGATAGATTTATCATGCATCAGGTTCAAATACATGACGAAGCTTGTAAAAGTGTAACCTCTTGCTCCTGAACCAAGATGTTATCAATAAACCATCAAGGTCCTTGGATCTTTCAAGAAGTATTTACTAACCCTACTGTGGAAATTTTCATTTATGTTTACTGCATCTTTTGTTCCAATTAAGATCCTCACTATCATATTGAGAGGGGAAACATCTTCTATTAATCCCATTTGAACATTTCATTTCTCAATGTTCTAAGTTGCTCTTAGTCACGTGACCAGTGGGCGACCGGCTGTAGCAATCGCTGGAGACTGAACTGATGGCTTGCATCAGACGTACATATGTATACGGAACCTATCTAAGGCAGTGGCTACGGGGCAGTTGCTCCGCCTCCCACCCATCAGAAAGACCCTAAATCGAACAAAATTTTCTTCTACAATTATGAAGTTCGGTCCTTCATCACTAAAACAGTGAAGCAAAGTTTGCCCCCAAAGAAGTTTTAGCCCCTGGCCCCTGGTAGGCTAAGTCGAGCCTTGTATGTATATCACATTTGAGGTCTTTTTTGATCGTATATATGCGCCCTTAGCGGTCAAAGGACTAATTATATTGTCAGTAAAATTAGAGGTCGTTGAAGACTGTGAATAATTCTTATTTGAATTATCACGAATGCACAGAAAAAATAAATGATAATGCCCTTCATAAATTTGATTCAAAATCTAATAAGGATCTACAGATAGTGAAATAATGTATTAAATCATAGACATCTAGTTCTTGGTGGTTTGTAGCTATCGTGTTTATTTACACTCAGATAAACAAACAGACAGACACACTTTCTGAAAGAATTTCGTTCACAATTTGACAGAAATTTATAAATTTTATGCAAACATTACATACCAAATTTCATCATTCTAGATTAAAGTGTTTATGAGTTATCGTGCTCAAAGGTAGGCATAATTCAAAAAACGGATATTTTCGTCTGAAACAGTATGATTCGTCAAAACTCTTGAGTTAAATTTTTTTGACAATTATAATACTTTCTTTTCGAATATTTTGAATGCGATAAAAGAAACAATCAACAAAAGAATTTTAAGTTCTTTTTGTCGAATTAGCATTTCGAATATAAAGTAATATAAGCAAGTAAAATGTAATGCAAGGAATAATTACCTTTTAGTTTGACAAATAACGGTTTCTCATGTTGTCTTGTAAATAGCTAAAAGTACTTCATCCTTTGTGCTTGGATACCGCATGAGGACATATAGTCTTGATTATTTAATCAATTCTGTTACAAATATTGAACAACACAAGCACTGTTGTATTGCAAATCAATTCAAGAATTCAAACATAAAATAATGCTCTCAATTCATCCAAACATTTCCAAGGAATACGAAAAGTGATGGAGTTGGATTTCTCATAGCTATATCAAGACATCTTTGACAAACCAAATGAAGTTTTTTCAATAAAACAAATCGCTTCTGATTTCAGCTAAAAGTTCAAATTCATAAAAATATTTTTCAGAAATACATAAGAAACAGTCATTATATAATCGAAATCAGATTCGCTTAGATCAAAATCACAAAGCTCCTTTCAAACCACGATAATAAATAATAGAATGCAAAAAAAAAAATAATCTTCATTTTCTATCTAACGAATCTTAAAAAAATAAACATACGCATCTTACAAATGTTCCACTTTGAACTCTCAATTTAAAAAAATGGTACTATTGTGCTACCATCTGGTGGTTAGTAAAGCCAATAAAATGTAATTTTTTTTTATTACATGAAGTACATACGGGATCATACCCTGCACCCAACTCGTGCAAAACCGGGAAGTGGTTAAAATTTATTCCTTTTCCGAAGTTCTTATTCTTTTCCAAAGACAGTAAAATTTTATTATTTACGACTAAAATAACGTTTTAAATTCTGGTAAATTTTTTGCAATGCGAAAATTATTGGAGGCACGTGATGTTTTAATCCGTGTTTTATTGAAGGGCGAAAGTTTAACTCGCTGTCGTTCAACAGGCAACGTTTGCTGTCATAACGGCGAAGCTCGCTATAAAATTCTCCATCAAACCCCCTACTTGAACGATTTGAAATTTCTAATGAAAAATCGTTAGCTAATCGATATTCGTTGTTTCTCAAGCGTGTAGTTAAAGTTCGAGAAGTTTCCCAAAATAACTGTCGGAACGTTGCGAAACTGGATGAGAAAGATTTTATGAGCTTTTCATGATTAAAAAAGAAGTTGCTCTCCCGAATTGTAAGAATCTAAACACAAAAAGTGTATTTATTTGCTTTTATTTTCTTCTATAAGAAAGATGCAAAGTAAAATTGCTGGAATTATCTATAAATAAATTTATAAATAATAAACATATTTAAAAAAACCTTGAACTTTTGACAAATATTTCCTTTTAAAACCCTCCTGAATCCGAAAAATGCATTTTTGGAATCACGTCTATCTGTTGTATGTTACTTATGGCACTTGCCATATTGGGCAAGCCTCCCGCTGATACAGTAGCAGATTTAAGCCGAAAGGAGCGTCTCTTGTTTTTGAAGCAGCGCCAACAAGGGCCGAGAGTACGACTTAGCTACATACTCACCACATTCGCTTGCACAACCCCTTTATACAGGGAGACACATTCACACATCTCACAGATAGCACACAGAAGAATAACCATGCTCGAAACGGGACTCCCAGAACAGCGCTACCTCTGCGCCAGAAAGCCGGCACGTCTATCTGTACGTCCGCCCATCTGTTTATCAATGCAATGATTCCAAAACAAACTGAGCTAAAGCTGTGAAATTTGAAATATAATATAAAGAGCAATTTTTTTTAGATTTATGACAATTTTTTTGCGAAATCTTTCACAAGAAATCAATCTGATTGAAAATAGGTGGACGCAATAATTACAAAACGAAAAGAGCTAAATTGATAGAATTTGTTCCAATTTTGTCATTTAAAATAAAGATCCATATCAAGTTTTTAATCATATCCTATCAAGTGTTGATCATCTGATGGTTTATACTTGAGAATTCATGCAATGTAATAATTCAAAATTGCAATAACATATAAATGAAATTTTATGTATAATCTTACTGTTTGAAATGTAGGTCTTAGATTTTAAGTAGAATTTGCGAAAGAGTTAACCTGTATGTTGATATATACCCTGGCATGTATGTAAAATCTCAACGACTCAGATGAATAAAACTTAATATATGATTCTATTACTAAAATCCTAGTTATGTGTCAAATTTTAATTTCATTCGGCGTAAAAAGAGCAATAAAAACGACTATTAATTTTTCACAAATATACTACGAGTGCAAATCAGAAAGTCTTTGCACCAATTTTTTCAGCTAAAATACGGCTGTGAATACAAAGAGAACATATACATTCCCAGCAGTAAACGTTCCTTGATATGAAAATATTAACCCTTTGCATCGAATGTCTGGATCGAATCCTTCAAGAGAGTGCATCATTTCGACGTTTTATTCACATTTTATTTCATTATTCTAATATGATATGGAAATACGAGGGCAAATCAAAAAGTCTTTGCGTTTATTTTTTTAGTCAGAATACCGATGTGAATACAAAGCCAACATATACATTCCCGGCAGTAAACGTTCTTTGAACCGTACCAGCCGTATCTGCCTTTTGCTCCGATAAGTTGCGCTGCTATCAGTCATTTAAGACGGCGGTTGTTCTTCAGACGTCCACAGCTTATGAACGGAGAAGTGTTATTCGTTTTCTATGGAGCAAGGGACAAACGCCCATAGCAATTCACAGGAAAACGCACCTCCAAGTACGGGGAAAAGTGTCGCTCTTTGAGAAGTGTTCAATGGTGGCGTCGTGAGTTTCAAAAAGGTCGTAAAGACTTGCATGAGAATGAGCATTCACTGGGGGAATCTGGAACACCCACCTTACAGTCCAGACCTTGCCCCTAGTGATTTTCACGTTTAGGTCCCCTGAAGAAGTTTCTGGCAGGACAGAGATTCCTATGCGACGAAGAAGCCAAGGACGCGGTCCGACGGTGATTCCACAGGCAGGCGGAATAATTCTGCTGCAGGGGGATCTCTAATTTAGTGCTGTGATGAGGCAAACGCCTGAACCGGTGTGGTGACTATGTGGAGAAATAATGTAAGGCACGCAGTACACTACGTATATTTGTAAATATATGTACGTACCTGTTTTTGGCGAATAAAAAATAGGTGCTGACTTTTTGATTTGCCCTCGTACGTTACAAAAAATGTTAATGTGAGGGATTATAAAAATAAAACTCTAAGCAACTATTATATCGATTTCGAAAATATTTAATTCAAATGAAAGTTTATAACGTCCAGGCGCATATGTATATATAAAAAATGATCACATACCCTCTATCACTCTACACTTTCGAGGACAACTTCAAAAGCATTATTATTTTTTAGGGAGGAACACTCCGACAGAGTACTCCAGCCATAATCGCTGACCTACTCTTTTGATACTTTACAATTTTTTTAAGGAAAACATTTGATTTTTAGATATATCATTAATGGTTTTCTACATGAAAGCACTTGAATTTTAGGTACATCATTAATGGTTTCCTTTATGAAAACACTCGATTTTTAAGTACATCATTAAGCGAAAACACTTTATGGAAACACTTGATTTTTAGACACATCATTAAGGGTTTCCTTTATGAAAAAACTTGATTTTTAGACACATCATTGAGGGTTTCCTTTATGAAAACGCTCGATTTTTAGAGACATCGTTAATGGTTTCCTTTATGAAAAAACTCGATTTTTAGATACATCATTAATGGTTTCCTTTATGAAAGAACGTTATTTTTAGATATATCATTAATGGTTTCCTACTCTTCATTGTTGTAAAAGACAAATAAAATAATACATTGGCAAATTCCCAAACCTTAACAACTGAACCGATTTCGCCAATATTTGCAGACATTGCTCATGAATCAAATATTCTATATTTATTGCTCAAATTTAATTTTAAATAATATTTTATTTTGCTGAGATAAGAAATAGCTCATAAAAATTAGTCAAAATTACTATATAAATAATATTGACATGTTTGCCGAATAACTGGCCGCTCAGGGCGGCTAGTTTATAGAAAAAAAATCCTAAAATGCAATTAGTAGAGATATATTTCAAAAAATTTCAACTATAGAGATGCATTGATCTAAATCTTCTTTGGCTGAAAATAATAATAGCTTCATCTCAAATAAAATAAAACTTTCAACTATTCCTAATTGAAACTCTGCAAAAAAATTAGTGCACAATCTATTATTTTGATTAAAACACTTTCACCTTTCAGTTGAGCGTTACTTCAAAAGAGTGGTACAATTATCTCCAAATCCACACGACAGAACAGAAACAGTTATTTAACTCTTTTAATCCCTCCAGGAATTCAGAATTAATTAAAACTCGGATTTAATATTCTTCGGCACATTTATCTCATTAATGCCAAAGTTGTTTTGCATTTACCTTGGACTAGGATCGATAAACAACGTCAAAACTTTTAAAAGAATCCGATCGTGCAGTTACCGTTAATTTATATATACTTTCTTTTGGCTTTGCAGAATTAAAGTCAGTTTTTATCGTGAGACTAATTGAATTGTTGAAAGTATGATTACTAAGGTATTAATTAATTAGGTAATTAATTGAAAATAAATTTAACTTAAAACAGGCGAAAATGTGTTAGCTACATTTAAGTACTTCTAAGAAGGAAATGTAAGTAATTTATGCTGTAGAATAGTTTACAACTTATACTAAATTTCATTCGCAGATTTCTATCCAGCTGCCTAAGACTGCTGGATTTAAGTCTTAGTCGCAAGGGAATTAGTGACATTAGCCGATTTGCCAGATATATAAATTAGGTAAAGTAGAAATTATAAAATGTTAGAATGTTATTAGTATTTCCTCAAAACCTACCTGTTTTATTTTATAATGATGATGTCATATCCGCTTTACAGTGGAAAGGGGGATACAGCAGCTTCTGGTGGTAAAGACCCCTGAGCACTTGATGGCAGAAACATGACTTCTAGATCATATGTAGATGACAACCCCTTTTTACAGGGGATCTCTTTCACACACTTCACAGATAGATCACAGGTTAAAGAACAATCATATTCTAACCAGGACTCGAACATGAGATGCCCAGATCACAGGGAAGACACGCTGCCCATAGGCCAAGACTCCAACACCTATTTTACTACTTCCAATTATAGGGGTCGCCCTGATGAAAAGTGGAAATTGCCATTAGGTCCAATTGACTGCAGCTATAGCAGCTGCACTAGACAGGGGTAGAGAAAGATTGGTGGTATGCTATGTATACGGCGTTCAGTAGTGAAAACTGTTCGTATTAGTTGAAAGTGCATTCACGCTTCATGATTTCCTATCCCAAGGGAACACTATCAATTCAACACAATACTTCAGTACTCTGACGAAACTACAGGAAGGAATAAAAGGCAAACGAAGAGGCCTTCTCAAACAACAAGTGGCCCTTCTTTATGGCAATGTCCATTCACGAGTCTCGCGTAAAACACAAACGACCTTCAAAAAAATATTTAATGAATTAATTGCGTTGGAACACTCGTCCTGCAGTCCAAATTTGTCACCCTATCACATCTTTGGGCCACTTAAATACAAACATTATAGGGGACACATTTCCGTTTAGATGGCGAAGACTAGGAAGCTGTGCAAGACTTCCTCAAGATTAAAAAGTTTTTTTTTCTGCAGCAAAGTCTACGTAAACTGCTACGTAACTGTGTTGTTACAACTCCCATGGCAATTTCTTTTGCTTTCCAATAAATATTCCGTTCATTCAACTAGTCTATTTTACATTTGAGGGACTCTTGTAATAAGCAAGGACAGTGTTAACCTGGTGGTAAGGTCTCGGATCGGAAAAAGTAGTGTTTAACCCCTTAACCGGTTTATTTTCCTTGCTATCTAATAAGATGACACCTTCTGTTTTGGCAATATTTTCTTATTTTGATTCAAATGGAAATCCATCGAATACTTGACTTATCTACGTATTCGAAGTCATTTTACTATTGAATTATAATTGTTATGAATGATTTATTTTTTGTTTACAACTATCAAAATTCTATAAATCGATGCACGTACGGCGTACGGGCAAACTGGTTAAGGGGTTAAAGTTCGAGACCCGATTCCACCGAAGAACCGTCGTGTAAGGGGGTCTGCTGCACGCTAAATCCGTCAGGATCAAACGCCCTCCCACAGGAATGGTGTGATATGGAGAGGGGGTGCCAGCTCAGGTGTCGTCCTCGTCATCTGACCGCGGTTCAAAATCACGAGGTCCGTCCCGAAATAGCCCTAATGTAGCTTTACAACGGGATGTTAATATAACTAAATTAAACTTATAATAAGCAAAGTGTGCTTGCTTAACTATTTTTATGTACAAATGGAACACTGCACAATCACGAATCTCAAAGAATAGTTGCCTATACATGTTGATTATGGGAGGAACGGTTTCTCTGACACTTTCTCGCATACTCAAAATCAATGGTGCTATTGTATCTGCATAAAATTCTGTACCTTTAGAAAATCCACGAAAGCTATAAGCGCTCATCTTTTTTTTGTTTTTTTTTTGTTTTAAGCCCTGCCCATGAAGGTTATATGTTTCTTGGTATAGTAAAAAAATGAATATGCACTTGGAACACTTTTTTGTCACCAACTCAAACCAACACTTGTCGCAAAATTATAATTTTTGTTACAAGATCATACGCCAAGTTTCCTTTATCTAAGTCGTTGCGTTTTTGATTTATCTCTATTACTCGCATGATAATATTAGGACCAGCAGACAGAAAAAGAATGCCTTTGTAGAATGCCTCATACTTTTGTATCTCCGAATATTCTAGTCACAGAATGGTTTGTTGGGCATGTTATTGAAATTTTATTAAACTAAAGTATTTACCGATGAAAAAATAAACATGTAAAGAATTTAGAAATATATAAGAAATGATAATATGAAACCCTTTTATATCGATTTTCTACTTTGGAATATTAAATAAAAATTATCTACAGAATTAATATTCAAAACGATATTATGTATAAAAACGCATCTGTGATTATTACTATTGTTATCATAACATAGTACATGAAGATGTAGTTAAAAAATCTAATATAAAACAGTTTGTTTAATAATTATAAAGAAAATCTCTATATTCTCAGAGAGAAATTCAAAATGAGGATATAAGGTTTACATTTTAATATTCTACAAAATTTCTTTTAATAAAAGTTTTTTTTTCTGAGTTATCATACTTGAATACACAAAAAACTGGCAAGCCGAAAAGACTGCTAACTTCTTCTCGGATTCGGTTCAAAAAGTCATATAAATGACATTTTAAATACAAAAACTGCATCGGGCAAAGGCGGTTTGATGCTAAGTTTTCGGCTTCACAACCAGGAGGTTTTTTTGGTTCGAAACCCAATTCCGCTGAAGAAAAATCATAGAAGCAGGTCTGGTGAACGTTAAATCCGTCAGGGCCGCATGTCGGAGAGGAGAGTTCTAGCTCAGGTCTCGTCCTCGTTATCGGAGTGCGATTCAAAAGTACAAGGTCTCTACCAAAATAACTTTAAAATGGGACCTTAATATGACTAAACTAAACTAAATGGAAAATGAATACTGGTTTGTTTAAGTTTTGTTGCGATCATACTCAATTGTTCTCAGAAAGACAAGACATACCACTGTATAATTATTTATTTTAAAATTTGATAGAAGAGAAATTTGGCGTAAAGACGGCTCACCGGATTTCTTAAATTTATTTATAAACCTTTTTCAGTTATTGTGCTCACAGGTAGATAGATTTAATTCAAAAGATTTTTTGGATTCTGGGTGTTGTGAAACGCGGATATTTATCAAAATCGACGATTATAATATCTTCTTTTTGTATAAGAAATGGAAAAAAAGTACGTGTATAAGAAAATGAAAAAACAAAAACAAACTAAAAACTAGATTGATGATCCTTTAGCAACTAATTACACGCTGCTATCGAATTACTGTTGAAGATTTTTCTGTTATTTTTTTCTCTTCCTCTAGGCTAAACACAGATGCTGGCCATTTTTACTTTCTCGTAGATGAACTAGTCTGATCTTTTCACCTTGTCCCCAGTGGTGCTAAAATTGCTTTACTTAAAGTTGATTTATTTGCCCTGTATTATATTCTTTCAAAGAAAAAAAATAATGACAAAGCTCATTAAGCTTTCTTTACACACTATTAATGACAGAAACCAATTAAATACATCCATTAAAGCTGCTTTACTTTTAAATTAAGCTCTCATCTGCAAATACTTTGCTAAAATCACAAAAATCCCTAGTGTGAACAATTGCATAATGTTATTTAACTAATACACAGCGAATTTTCTTTAGAAGAAAATCAAGTAATAGGGTTCTTTTGTTCCTTTAATGATGCTAAAAGTTAGTCAATAAATCAACGATTAGAGGAAAAACGTAAGTATTGAGTCTTTTATCATTCACACTCATGCCCATAAATTAGAATAATTCAGAGTCATGTAAAAATAGAATTCTAAAATACGCATATCATCTGTAAAATGACAACAAACATCTTAAAACTACAGGAAGCCACCAGAAGACACCGATAGTACGTCACAATGACGAGAGTGCAAGAGAGTGATGTATAAGGAATACAGGCAAAGAAGTAAAATCGTTTTCAAACCTTTATAAGCCTCTTAATGCATTGCATAATTTGCATTATCCCTAATTTAAGGACATGAGTGTAGTTCTATTCGCTTCTAATTAAGAAAACTTACGCTATACATTGCATGGAGATTCGGTAAATGCAACTATATAATGGCAATCGATAGTGGGCTGGAATTTGCTTGAAATGTTTGCAGTCTTTCGGCGTAATCATCAATATTTGTGCATGCACAATTTCCTGCCAACTATGTTGATATCAAGGATACATATAGCAGTATCCATGATTTCCAGTTCCGCCGATAATTCGGATGCAGTATCTGTCACTTAAAACCTTCTTAACCGTTATAAACGTTTCCTTCCCCCCTTTCAATCATTTGAATAAATTACTCTTATTTATTTGTATAATTACTTAAAAATTTCATGGATAATATACTATTTCATCATTCTTGCGTTTTCTTGGTTTATTTTATTAGTTGTATTAACATCTCATTGTAAAGCAACACTAGGGCTATTTTGGGACGAATCTCATAATTTTGAACCGCGGCCAGATGACGAGGATGACACCTGAGCTGGCACCCACTTCTCTTCAGTAAACCACATTAGCTGGATGTCATTTGATCTTGACAGATTTAACGTGCAAACGATCCCCTTACACGAGGGTTCTTCGGTAGAATCGGGTGTCGAACTTGAAAACTGACAGCTCAAGAGCCGAGACCTTACAAGCAGGCCATGATTGTTTTTGGATAAAATAATAAACTTCATGAATGATTTTGTAGTAAAGTAACCCAAATACAAAAACGGTTAAAAATCTGCTCATATAATTCAAAACTTCTTTGTAATAGAGTCTAAACTGTAATTGTATGATAAAACGAACTATGCAAGATGTTTCTACTTTTTAGAATTTCATGTAGTAAGTGTATAAAAGAGGAATCGTAAAAAAATCCGAATTCAAGATTTGGCTGGATTTTCTATGTTTTAAACTTCCTTGAGTTCGAAAAACACACAACAAGCTTGTATTATTCTTAATGCATATACTTAAGTAAGAAAATCTGTTTCAAAATTATTAATAGACAAATAAATGGAAAAAGAGAATGAAATCTTCGATTGTAAATTTCACGTTATCATGTGAGAATATTATTATTTTTAAGTCATTATTTGTCTTCATTAATTTAAGTCATTAACC
>JAOUZG010031473.1:3471766-3490292 GCA_026289955.1 Argiope argentata | reverse complement strand
ATTTTGAGATGAAATAACAGCTATGATGTCATAGTTTTTCGTCAACCTTTTAAAAACGCACCTGCTGTCAAAGAAGCAAGCGTAATAATAAAGCAATGCTGGCAAAAGTAGGCAAAAAAGTATTCATTTGTTAAATGCTGATGAATATCGCCATTTATGCTTCATTCGTTGCCAACACGATTTCAAGATTCAACTATTCAAAACTCTCTAATGGAAACAACATCATATTCTCGCATGTTAATATAGTTTATAATATTTTACAACTAAGTAAATTTACGAAATGCGATATTCATATGGTAAACGTTACTGCCTAACGTGCCAATTAGTAGCAACAGTCGGAAACTATACAATAACATCACACCCTTTTTTGCACCTGAATTCCAAAATGGAATAAAATAGGCACATCTTATAGAAACTGCATTTTCGTTTGTTGAAATCTAAAGTTTAAAAAATATTTTTGTGTATAGAATTATGCATACAGAATTTTTTTAGATAAATCTCTGTTACTGAAAACGAATAATGCATCTGTAAAAATGGACGTTCTGTAGGACAGACCGCTTGACCTACGAACACAACAATTAGAAAAAATAATACTTTGGGAAATTAAAATGTATTGTAAAAGCCATTTTCTTTAGAAGAATAAAAGATTACTAATTGAATACCAAAAAAATAAGCAAGATTTCTAAGGTTGTTATTGTCTCTTATGGCACTTGCCATGGACAATTTCGCTTAGATAGCCAGCGATTTAAGCCTAATCAGCATCTCTTGTTTTGAAGTAACGCCAATTAGCGCCAAAAATACGACTTTTGCTACTCATCACATTCGCTTGCACAGCCCCTTTTTACAGGGGGGGGGGCACTCACACATCTAACAGATATTACACAGAAGAAAAACCAAGCTCTAACCGGGACGCCCAGATTACGGGGAATACGCGCTACAGATTTCGAAGGTTATGTGCAATAACATCCAAAAATAAAACTGCACAGAATTGAAATTGATATTATTCTAAAGATCAAATAGAATTCTTTTCAACGACATCTAATTATATCGGTATATATATTCCATAAAAATAATGGAATATATGCCATTATCCTTTAAATATGTTTTTAGACCACAGTGGCCTAATGGCAATGTCTCGGGTTCAAAAACGGATGTTTTATGTTTGAGACCGATTTAACAGAAGAGCTGCAGAGTAAGTAAGTCTGGTGGACGTTAAATTCGTTGGGATGAAACGTCCTCCCGTTGGTGTGGTGTTGAAATAGAAGGTGGGGAAGAGTTCAGGAGTCGTCTTCATCATCTGACCATGGTTCAAAATTACGAGATCCGTACCAAAATAGCCCTAGTATTGTTTTTAACCCCCTAACTGTTTTGCCCGTATGCCGTTCGTGCATCGATTTATCGAATTTTGATGGTTGTAAACAAGAAATAAACCATTCATAACAATTATAATTCAATAGTAAAATGACTTCGAATACGTAGATAAGTCAAGTATTTCATATATTTCCATTTGAATCAAAATAAGAAAATATTCCCAAAATAGAAGGTGCCAACTTATTAGATAGTAAGGAAAATAAAGCTTTTAAGTGGTTGAAAGGGAACACTGATATAATTGAAATAAATATTTTTTGAGGGATTTTTTACGAATAATTAATTCTTATCATCAAATTAATTTGTTTTCATTACTTCATCAAATTAAATAATTAACGTCGTAATTTCTCGTAAAATATGTCGTGGTCGCAAAGTCCTCCATATCGAGAGTAATATCACTGAGGATACTGGGTCAGAGGTGATCGTTCTCTGTTCCAGGTCTAAATTACGATCTGAGATTTATGAATGAATTTGCATGAATGAAGTCCGCCCCCTAAAAAGGGTTGTGACGTGAGTAGCTAAGTCATACTCTTGGCCCTAGATGACGCTACTTGTAAAACAAAGAGACACATTTCTTAGGCTTAAAATCTGCTGATCGTATCAGCGGAGGCTTGTCCAAGGCAAGTGCCATTAGTCACAACAACACAACACAACAAAATAGTTTGGTGATAGAAAATAAAGTTATGAATAACATATTTTTTGAATGAAATAGTACAATCAAAACCTCTGGCGTATTAGATGGTCGCTAAAGGCGGCTAACTAAAAAAAAAAATCCAGTAGCCTCAATTTTTTGAAATAGCTATTTCGAACGCAATAAAAAAATCGTTTTGAAAAAAAAAGAAGAATTATTTTACTTTTTTAGCTCTATACCGATAGTTTCCAACAAACTTTCTTAACTAATCCATCTCCAAAAATGAAGCTTTCGCCAATTTGGCGACCGCCATTTCGACCGCACAGGTTGAAGGCATTTCGACAACTAACGTTAATCAAATAAACTCCTAGACGATATATCGTGACAAACGACGGTGCTAACCCCATGATTCATGGAGTCCGGCCTGCAATTTATTTCGATCCGCTTCAACAATCGTTTCAATTCGAATTACTACTTCGAGAAGTGATGAATGAAGTGCGATGCCATCCCGAAATTACTCTCACACTTTTTTTTCTTTGATCAAGATTGCTATTAATATCGGCGATCTTGGAGGCCATAAATTTTTTTAGTTATCTGACGATGTTTTTTCTTCTGCCGAGGAATGAGTGTGATAAAATTAATCTTGACAACTGCGAAATGTTTCATCACAACATTAATGGCCCGTTATTTTTGATAGCCACCTTTAATAATACTTTAATGGTATTTTTTCTTTCTTGTACAGAAGAAGAAAATAAAATAATAATTCCGGAAAATTAGAACTCTAGATTTTAATGAATATTCTCGTTTCAGACTCATCTTAACCCGAAAAAACACATCTTTGGGGATTATACCTATCTGAATGTCTGTCGCTCTACTTGTTTGTATGTGAATACGACAAAAAGGGAAATACCTTGAGATAGACAGATGAAATCTAGTAAATGGTCCTTATAATTACTTTTTGTAGATTTCTATTAAATTGTGAAAGAAGCGTATTCACAGGACGTCTGTCTGTCTGGGCGTGTACAGGTGAACATAACTTGAAAACCCAAAGAGCTAGATACAACACAAAAAATAGAGTTTTTCACACTAGATTAACTTTAAAATGTTGACTCTTCATGTGAATTCCTTGAGCAAATGCTTCAAGGAATTGACCTTCTACTCGTCAGTGCTTTCAAAAGATTGTCAAAACGACAATTCAAAAATGTGAAAATTACGTTTTTGGAACATACATAAAAAATGTAGAAATTACGTTTTTGAAATACGGTTACTGTTTTAGCATCTAAAATATAGATTCTAATCAAATTCTGAATAAACTTTGTCAAAAATTAAAGGTCTGTCTGTCTATATTTTCAAAAGTGGAAACTTAAAAACACAATTATTAAATGAATGAATTTTGCAATTTTATTTAGTCACTGCACTTGCATTTATATGACAAATTTTGGTTTTAATCGGCTGGAAAAAGGGTACTCAAAGTAAATGCTAGATTTTATGGCGTTTGTGAATCGTATGTCAAAGGTTAAAAGTGAAAAGAAAATTACCAAATAACACATGGTAGAATCAATGAAAGCTCTTTTCGGCATTTTTTAATCATTATTTCTCATTGTATATTTATACTGGTTTTCTTTAATATACGATTAATAATAATGTGGGATTGAGTTACCTTCATTCTGATTAAGGGTCGGTCATCAGAACGAAGGTAACTCATTAAACTCATAAGAAGGTAGGAATTAAAATCTATGTATTCATGCTACACTTTCAAAATTTTACAGAACTAGAAAGGAGCATAACACCTGTATTAAAGTGTACCGGATAATGCTTTATTACTGTAGTAGTATATTGTTACCTGGTTATCACTTTAATTATAAACTGTATTGCAAGAAAAAATATATTGTTGCATTCTTATAGAGTAGTAATGCATGTCATGTTGTATGCTCAGATATTTTTCCACTAAATCTAGGTTACTGTTCAGAAAATACATTTCTAACCTGTGGATTTTCTTCTATATGATTAAAAAGTATTCTAATCATCAAAATTTTTTTATCTCAAGATGCGTCTCTCTCTGCCTGTTAATATGATGACTCAAAAAAGTTTTGAGCCATACATTTAAAATCTGGTATATGGGCTTAATAGAAAAACTATATATTGAGGTTAGGTCTAACATGTGAATTCCTTGAGATAATTCAAATGATTCTGTTATTGAACCGATAATTCAAATGATTCTGTTTATTTTCTAAATGTTTGATGGATTTAAAATTAAACATTGTTGATTAATTGAGTTTGTATATTCATTTTGAAGTACTTTCAGAATTAAAATAATACATAATAAAGGAAAATAAAAATTTCTAATCTATATCACGTTAACCCAACTGCAGTAGAAAGTACTAGCATTTGCTTTGTCCTAATTGCCTTTGAAAATTCGAGACCAATTGATTGTGTTCATATTTATTTTCAACTGATACGGAATCGATTTTATTTTGGTCAGGCATAATTTTTAATCAATTATTTATATTGATTGTAATTATAAAGTAAAGTAATTGTAAAAAGTAAGTAAAATAAAATTTTTCTTTGTTGGCGTAAGTAGGAATTGACTAATTTTTTTTATATTGTTAATGTGTAATTTGCTATGCTTGCGTTATGTATTTTACATAATTTATTTCAACTTTTAGAACTTATAACAGATGACTTTTTAGAGGATTAAAAATTTTCTAAATGTCTCTATACCGTGCTGCATGAGCCAATAATTTTTGTTATTCGTCCGCAGTTTGCAAAAAATAATGAAACAATAATCCTTTTTTTTGTAAGGTCATTAAAAAAACCCACAGAATTTTTTCCCATCACGTTAGGCTTTAAGAATAAACTAGCCACTGTACCATCACAAACAATAGCTTATAATTTAGAAAGGTCAATATTTTTCTGCAAAACATTTAATATGCTTATTTAATATTTCGTGAATTGTCTTTTGTAACAGTGATAATAATAAGTTTCTATATAGTTATCTTTCCTCTTCTGTAGTTTTAGTATTTATAGTTTCTTCTCTTTTCGCTATAGTTTTCTTTTATGAAATTTCTGGTCATCGTTTTCGCCTTTCTTAAGAATTAAATTCTTCTCTTTAAGATCGTAAAAATACATCTCGTATTTCGATGATGAGCAGTTTTTTCCAAATTTCATCTCTAAACTTTCAGCTATTTTTCTATTTTTCCGTCTGATTTCTGATAAGGTAAACTAATTTTAAAAAGTCATCTGTAATATTTATTCTCCAATCTTTAAAAAAGCATTTATTAGAAATGTTTCTGTGTTTGTACGTTCAGTTCTTATTTACAAAATGAAAGGAAAATCTTAATACATATAATTGTGCTTTTTCTTCAGATGCTGTTTATATTATTTTCATATTTATCATAATTTGAAGAATTCAGAGTTTTGTTCTCATTAATGATAGAAAATGTTTAATAGCTTTTTTCATCTTCCATGTCTTGTCATTAGACATTTTGTCTTTTTTATGCTGCCATTAAATTGCACCGACATATTTTTTTCAAGAATTTTATTCGTTTTAATGGTGATATTTCCAATTACCATTTTCCAAAATGTTTCTTAATCCATTAATTTTTTTTAGATATAAATGATGATTTAAGTTTGATATACAGATCTGAAAATCTTTGCATTTACATAATGTGACATCATAAAAATTGTTTCCCTACTGATACTCTAAATGATAAACCTATTTCGAAGAATTTAATATATCCATACTCTTTTCAAAGACATCTTAATATTACGACATTGTTTATGGTATTCTCTTGCTTGAAGTAATATTTATAAGCATATACATTACATATTGGTGTTTTTAGCTGCAAGCATTCGGGATTCTTTTATTACCAACATATATTTTTATCAAAGCGTTTCTGTTTCTTTTTTGATTTCTACTATTAGCTCCCACTCTACCTATATATATTGTTATGAGCGGGCGAGCGTCTCCGGGGGGGCGCCAAGTTTGGCAAAATTTGATGAGGAACTTCGCGCCAGCCGGCTTGGTTTGGCGAAAGGAATAGTCTGGTAGCTACTGGATAGTTCATGAAGCTCCGCGTACTTTTGGCCGCTCGCTCGGTCGGCTATAGAAGGAACGAGTAGCCGTAGTTTCGGCAGTTCTTTTCCCCTCGGAAGAGAAGCGATTCACTGGACTAGCGGATTACTTTTCTTGCTTGTTATTAGTGAACTGTGTTTACGTTTGCTGTTAGCGTTGTATAATTGAGCTATCTGTGACTTACTGTTTACTGTGCTATACGATATCTATTTTGCAATCTTTTTATCGTGCATAAGGCTTGTATTTAAGCTGTAAGTGACTGTTGACTGCTGGATTGTGTTTATTTGAAGTTTTCCTTTCTCAAGTCATCTTAAAAATACTTGTAAATAGCTGTAAATAAATTTGTTTGTGCTATCCTTAAGTAAAGTCCATCCAATTCGAACCCGCTCGCTAAAAACGTAACAATATGTATCTTGTTCTAATTTTCAATCGTTAATAATAAACTTTTTATTCATCCACTCGAGTTCGAATACATTTTTTAAAACTTTTAGTGGATGACATTTGGTGTTAATAGAGTTTTTTCAATTATTACTTCTTTAATGTCTTATTTATTAATTAAAAACTAACCTTCTAGCCAAAAAGTTTTATTTTCTGAACTCCAAAAAAGTAACGAATTCAGTTTGTTTTTTTCCCACACTAATGAAATCAGGCGTAACATATTTTTGGCCTTTTATTTTAAACCGATAATTTAATTTTCATAATGTTTGATACATTTAAAATTAAACTTTATTAATCAATCGATTTTTCGGATTCATTTGAAGTACTTTGGAATTAAAATAATACATAATAAAGAAAATTAAATATTTCTATATTGCGTTACCCAAACTAATGTAGAAAATTCAGGCATTTGCGTTGAAAATTCAATGCCAATTGAGTGTGCTCTGATTGTGTTTTAATTTATTTTACACGGATACGAAATTGATTCTGTTTTGTCGAGGTATAATTTTGTGATGAATTATTTATATTAATTGTAATTATTTCATAAAAGTTAACTAAAATATTTTTTTTTACCTGAGTAGGAAATTGAC
The DNA here is from genome assembly GCA_026289955.1 of Argiope argentata. NCBI lineage: Eukaryota > Metazoa > Arthropoda > Arachnida > Araneae > Araneidae > Argiope > Argiope argentata. The sequence goes on along the minus strand of JAOUZG010031473.1, from coordinate 3,483,190 downwards.
TTAAAATTTGAAAAAAAAATACTTGTTATTTTAAACTCTAATATATTTTTATTCAATATATGACTTTAGTGCTTTGTATGTCACCGACTACAAAATTAGATTTTACGGAGTGTTGGGTCTTGAACTCTAGGCTTTGGCGTCAGTTTGTTGTCCTGGAAACGAATTTGGAGACAAACAAGAAAGATCCGGAATGTTCGAGAATCTTTGCAATAGAAAGTAGAAAATTTCCAGAATTTGTTCTAGAATATTTGATGTTTTATCATGGGGGATAGAAAAGATAGACGCAAAGATGATAAAGGAGTTTAGCAAAGACTTTTTTGGAATACAGCAAAGCCTTTCTTTGGAATGTTAATTCAGTAAGTTCTTAATGTTTGCTTTATGTCTTTGCTTTAGTATGATAATAATCTGCTATTTATGCGCTATTATTCATTGAAAATTCTGATTTTTATATACAAGTTATATAATATAATATTGCGCATGTGGGTAGTATGATGTCTTTAAAGATTTCAGGAGCAATCCCAGACATAAAGCAATATTTGTCTGTCTACAAACCAACTAATTACGAATCAAATTACATAATAACATTGCAATGTTTGCATCAATATTGACAAATAACTTAAATGTACTTTGAATTACGATGTGTAATTCACTGCATCTATGTAGCTTTCTTTAATTTTAAGCATTAAATGATATTTACTGTATTTCTAAAATTGTTTGAGGATCAGAATTTAATGAATATCGGATTTTGTATTATACCCCGTCATTTTCTCTAAGAAAGAAAGAGAGAGAGAGAGAGAGAGAGAGAGAGATTCTGATTTAATTTAAAATTTTAAAATAATACTTTAAAAATTGATTGTCTGGTATTAAGTAAACTTTTATACAATTTGGTTGAAAACTATACCTTTTACAAACAAAAACACGCTTGTAAATTTTTACAAACAAAAATGTACTTTTTGAAAAAGAAATTGTATTCAAGTACTGCCCACAGTTAATGGAATTGTTGTTGAACACTTAAAATTATTATCTTTTTTTTAAGAAAACGGGTTCATAGATCCTATATCATTTTCTTTTTCATTAACGTCTAGTGGCTCCCTATATTAGGGAAAAATTAGAGATTTTGTTTAAAGAAACTTTATATTACCCCGAATAAGCTTGTTATTTAAAGGTAAATATATAGAAGTATTTCCTAAGTAAATGAAAGTTTTCTGAAAGCTTAAAATTATTATTTGTTTTCAGAGATAACGGGGGTGGGGCCCAATATAATTTCCCTTTTTATCAATTTCAGGTCGTTCCTTTAAATGCCTCCATAAGCCGGCACATCCTGGCACATAAGTAGCGTGTCTTTACCATGATTTGGGTGTTGTGAGTTTGAGTCCCAATTCGGGTATGTTTGTTCTTCGGTTCTGTTTGCGATTTCTGTATGTAATGTGTTATATATTTACATCTGTAAACCTCGTGTAATACTTAGTGGTTCAAGGTTTTTAAAAAAAATGCTTTATAAAATAAAAGGTGCCTCCATGAATCAAATCTCTACGGTAAAACGAAATTCAAAGCATTTTTTATATGGTTGAGATTTAAAGACAATTTTAGCAGCTTTTATGGATAAGTTGGCTCAACTATTGTTGATCACATAATGTTCTTTATTTACAAGAAAAAGAGATCAATTTCCGTTTCTTTATCGCGTTTTGAAATTAGCACACAAGCGGCAAATTTCACAAACAACTATAGGCTGAATTTATTTTTAAGTCAAATTTTTATCGCTATTTCCCCTAGAATCATAATACACTTGATAAAAAAACGAGATCAATAGACAGAGCTTGCCTTTTTATCTGTTTCACTTCGTGGTAATAAATGCACATCATTAGGCTTCTAAACTGCGTCATGAGATAGTAAAATGAACGAGGACCCCGGTGCTCATTATAGAAACTTTATGGGTTCTTCATGAAAATCTCAGATAATAAGTCAGGCGATAAATTTAAGCACTCTCTGTGGCAGCTTCAGGAACAAGGTCAGAAAAATCAGCAAAAAGTTAATGTCCTATCTTATTATTAAAAGCTCTGTTTAGCGCAAAAATCCACTTAAAATAATTGCTATCTGAATTTTATACATAATATCTTACCTAAATTGATTTTAGTGGTGTATTTACAGTTAACTACATGTTTCATTTTAGATAAGACTATTCTAATTTTAAAGAAACAGAAGATTTGTTAATAAAAGATATATGTAACACTAGCCGCCTTTGACGACCAGTCGGTTCGCCAATATTAATGCCGACTAAAGGGTTAAATCATTTTTATATATAACTTGGTCTCATAATAAATTTTTCAGCAAAATATTTTTAAGCTTCAAATTTCGATAGTCATATAACTCACTTATACTATTATGTAGGCCTTAAACAGTCCTATCTTTGAAGTCCGCATCTCTCTCTGATTTTATTTCAGTACACGTAAAATTCACTTTTAAATTAAATTGAAAATGATGAAACTTCAATTAATATAAAGACCTCTTTACTCAATCTAAGCATGTCTTTAAATAAAACTAAGAACTGAAAGCAGAATAGTCCGACATTGAAGTTTTATGTTCAATACAGAAATTGAAACATTATAATCTTTCTTAATAATTTATAAGATCTAAAGGAATTATTCAACAAAAATTTCACAGGTTAATTGAAACCTTCAGTTTTTAATTTTATTTTTAGATGTATATAAATGCTCTCAATAATATTTTTTTTAGGTTTATAAATTTATTTCAAAAAATTATGGTTTAAATTCCTTTGGTCTTATAGATTCATATTTGTAAAATATTCTTAACATTTCAAACTTCTAAATAAGTAAATAAGCATTTCTATCTTCTTCAAATATGGCTGATTTATTCAGTTCTGAATATTGCAAGTTTAGAACAATCATCATTATCATAATCTAGACCAATTATTCTAGAGTAACCTTGATTGGCTTCTTTGAGATCTTGATAAAGTGATCTAAAATCGACAGTTTTTACCGTAATAGTTATATTGAAATTTTCATGGATCGATCAGCTTTATGAATGAGTTAGTTGATTGAATTTTATTTAAGGACTTATTTAATTAAGGACTATTGTCTCAAGAATTTATTATTATTTAAGGACTTATTGTCTCAAGAATATTTTGTTAAATATTATTCACAGAGCAGAGGATGTATGTAAAAATTTAATTCATCAGCATTTTTTCCCTAAATCTATAAATTATATATTTCACTTGGACCAATTGCTAAGAGATTATTTATATCTCTCCCCAAAAAATTAAGAAATTAGATGTTGGGCTCCGATTACAGAAGATGCCTTGTAGATGTTAAGCCATATTTGCCTTAAATAAAATTGTTTAATTGAATTAATAATATGTGTATAGTAAAATATCATAGAAAACGTTTCCATCCATTTATTTTCCAAAATTATCATGTTTCATATTTATTTCATTTTATACATACACGTGCCGAAAATGACATTTTTATATGTTTAATTTGGAATGATATTTGATTTATTTTTTCTCGTGAGAGCACACGATATTGTTTTGGTAGAAAGTTTTGATGTCTCTGAAATATGCGGGTAAAAATAGTTTTATATGCTTTTACAAATTTTGCATTGTTAATTATTACGTATGCTTGTTTGAAAGAAGATGCGTTTTTATTTCGCATGATTCATTAAAATGCGGAGAAAAATTGCAATCACGAAGGTGAATTCTTTGATTTGCACAAAATATCTTCTTCACATTGCTTTTTATTCTTCGTTTCTTTGAAATGACGTCATTTTAAAAGTTCGTTTAAGATTTCTTGCCTTTAAATAATTAATCTCGCTCTCAGAAGATTATCGTTTGGTGCTTTTCTAAAAATTCTTTTTCAGTTTTAACTGTCACACTTTGATAATATATCTTTATTATGAATTGTTATTCATTTTAATTCTTTAATTGAATTATTAAATTTGATATTGCAAACGATTTTCACTTGCATTTATTGTTTAAAAAATATCACATTTCGTATTTAATTCATTTCATATAATCACGTGATGAAAATTGTATTTTTCTGTTTTAATTTTGGTAGTAATTAACTTTTTTTTAAATCAGAACTTCTGAAAATGTGATGGCAATATTTTATTAAAAGCTGATTTTTTTTGAGATCCTCGAGAAGATAAAATTTTATTATTATTATTATTATAATTTTGCGAAATAAATTGTTGAAAAATACGATTAAATTAAATGTTTAAAAATTCATTAAAAATAGAGTTTTAATTCGTAGGTCAAAACATTAGTATCATTAAAAAGCTAATTTTTTGCGCTTTAACTTGATGCAAAAATCAATTTTGTGCTGTAATATTTTTGGAAGTTATAGCGAAAAAACGTTAACATTTGGTTTATTTTTTAATTAATTAAAATTTTAATTAGAAATTCGAAAAAAGGGCTCCGAGATGCACATTCCCGGCTCCCAAGGTATACATGTACCAAATTTGGTAGCTGTAAGTCGAACGGTCTGGCCTGTACATCGCCAACAGACACACACACACACATTGAGCTTTATTATAAGTAAAGATTAGATAAGAAAGTTTGCAGGCCGAAATGATTATTTTGAGCAAAACTTATATTAAAATATTACATAAGGAAATCCTTAATAGGATTTGCTAGAGTTTTAGCGTTCTCTCTCTCTTTAGATAAATATGTTATGGAAAAATCTAAAATTCGTCGGATGGTTATATGGCTGAAAATCCAATAAATTAATAATAGATAACGATATTTATTCTACTATAAAACCCCAAATTAAATGAATAAACAAGAAAGCGCTTCTATTAAACTGTGGCAACAGTAGCACACAAGCATGAATTCGCGATTAAAAATACCACAAAATATGAAACGCGTAGAGACAATTCGTTTAGAGGCTTAATTCAAACGTTTTCTCTTTACCAAACTATCACAACTACAGACTGACTCTGACCCACGAATTTTGAAACTATCAGTATTACCGCAAATGAGCTTCTAAAATTAATGTAGGCGCTCAAGTTCTCAAAGAGCTATCGCCAAGATTCTTGAATAGTTGTGGTCCTTCATTTTTGCCTCCAAGGGCGGGATTAATTAACTTATAATCGATTCATCAATTTTTACAGTATATGTAAAATTAACTTCCTTATTAGGAGACTTAATGTGTATGTAAACATGAATACATTTTCGTCACAACATTCTCGCATAAGTCAAATAGTTTTTTCTTGTGATTTGGATGAATTCTCTCGTAATAAATATCCTTCATTTCTTTTTTTAAAAATCAGTTTTCTTATGTCTATCTATGAAGAAATCTTTATCTTCATAGATAAAATCTTATGTCTATCTATAAATTTTGATGTACCTAAAAAAGTGCCCATCTTTCTTATGTCTATCTATGAAAGAAAGATATAACTTAACATGAATTTTTTTTCTCTTCTCGCATGTATTTCTCTTACATAAGTTCTAAAGGACGTTCTCAAAATTTAAATTTGCCCCCATCCTAGCTGTAAGTTGTTGACACCCTATTAAAAAAACCATCTGATAGCTGATAGTTTAGTGTTAGTAAAAAATGGAGCATTGCACGATAAAATAACGTACTAACGGAAGACTGGAATTAAATAAAAAGAAGATTTTTAGTTCAAATTGCTATATTATCATGTCAGAACATGATATTGTTTTGGGGATGAGATTTTTGGAGTCAACAAAAATCCGTTGGCAAAAAATAAAAATTTTATTATTTGCACGAGCATTTCAAAAAATCAGCATTTAATAACACGTTGCCATTGCATTTACAGAAGTTCTGATTGAAAAAAAGTTAATGACTACAGCAAATAAAACCTTGAAAAATGTACAGCATATAAAACATTGAAAAATGTCATTTTGAGCACGTGATTATACGAAATGAATGAATAGGAAATGGGATATTTTTTTTAAACAATCAATACGAGACAAAGTTTTTTCTGGATCGTTTGCAATACTAAAGTGACTCTTTCGATGAAACAATTAAAATGAATAAAAAATATAATTTAACTTACACAAGCACGTGGTGGTTGACCCTTCAAGAAATAATATTCTGACATGATAGATTGAAATGGGCATGACAGATTTTATTTAAATATTTTTTTCATTGAATTATGAAGTACACAGGATAGTATATTGTGTTTATTATTCAATAATATATATCACACATGATGTCCATGACTTTGTTAGTACTCTTTTGTTTAAATTTTCCATGACCATTTTCCATAAATGTGGTTAAATTTCGTTGCTGCAGCTTGAATTTCCTGCTTCATAGCTCGCATGCTTGTTGACACAGGCCTTCGACTTTAAATAACTTCATAAAAGAAAATCCGGTGGCCCTAAATCACACATCTAGGGACCCCTTCTCAAATTTTTGAACTGACACTGCCTGACTTTCTTTACTTTTTAAATATTGTTTATCTATCAAAATACGTTTTTAACGCTTCATTTTTACTTACCCTAAACTATTATCTGTCAGGTGATGTTTTTAATAATTTTACCAACACTCTACTGCTGGAATAGTGGCAAATTCTTTATGTTAATTTTCGGACATCCGAAAATGTAATAAAAGAAAATCCTTCATTTCTGTACTGCATATCACCGTTAAATGTGATAATTTTAAGCCAAACGGTCATTCCTGTAAAGAGCAGCAATGTAGATAGGCGCACATATATTTATAGTAGATATAAAAATACGATATATTTCAATTATTTTCAAATGGGAAGCCAATCATAAAATGTTAAACCTTTCATTTACTTTATTTAAATGAGTATGGATGGAGACATTCATTAATTTAGTCGATCAAAAACATAAAATGCGAAATCGGTTCGCATCTTTTTATGGCATTGAAGTACTTACCAATCTTGAAACTTTTTAAATGATACTTTTTTCTATCTCTCTCTCCCTGCAATCTACTTTTACAAATGATCTTTTCGCACGGCGTATCGAACTATTTCTTCATTTTCCCCAAGATCTCTGCTTTCGTTTCTAAAGAATGAAGATAAATTGCAATTGCTCCCAGAAGAAGAAATTTAGAAGAGTGCGAAAAAAGAACTATCGATGGTTTGAAACATTCCACCAAATCAATTACTCAAGAAGCTGGCCTAATTGGAAAATGGTAGTTAACGGAGAATCTTGAGTTTGTGAAATTTTATTGCAGAAGTATCGATAAATCTTTTGACATGGGGAAAACAACGTTTTATTAGCTAGTTTTAAGAGCTGAAGTCATTAACGATTACCATAAAACATCATAATTATACGTAGACAGACTTGTTTTTAATACACAGGATGCTCCAAAATATTGTTTGAAAATTTTAATAATTAGTGTATAGAAACAAGCTATTTTTCAATTCCTACTATTAGTTCACACTCTCCTTATATATATATCTTGTTCAATTTTTCCATCTTTTGTAAAATATTTTTTATTTACCCACTCAAGTTCAAATGCAATTTTTTTAAAGCTTGTAGTGGATAACATTCGATGTTTGTACAGTTTTTTCAAATGTTTACTAATTAATTAATTTTTGATAGTTTAAATAGAGTTTTAGCAGTTTGTAATGAAAATTGAAATTAAAAGACAGTAGCTCAATCGGTAAAATGCGAGGATTTCTGTATTTTTCACGTGGAGCTGAAGAATGCGAGTTCAATTCTTGCGAAAATCAATAATTTTTCAATAAATTATTTATATCAATAGTAATTATTTAATAAATAACTAAAAGAAAATTTTGATTTGTTGACCTAAGTAGGAATTGACTTACATTTTTTTTATATTTCTTGTTACTTTACAAGTCAGAGTAACCGTAAAAAAGTCGGACATTTTGAAGAATCTACACGTTTCAGATCTCTCTGAATTCAATAAATACCTTCTTAAAAATTGTCCGTCTGTGACATAGATAACTCAAAAATTGATTGATAGTTGGAGAGTTGAGATAGACGGATGAAATTTTGTATACATTCTTGTCAACGAATGTGCAGATTTCTATCAAATTTCCAGTTACATCTGAGCAAAGAAAATATGTCCGCTGTTTGAATCTAAAGTAAATGATAACTACAAAACGAAAATAGTTGGACGGATAAAATTTAGTAAACATACTAAACATCTGTAGTGTAGAGACTTATCAAAATAAGACCCAAATCCAATCGGGAGTTAACCGTATGTACTTTCAAAAACTTATAAATTTGATAACTCAAAAACGCAATGAGTTAAATATATTAAATTTGGTATGAAGTTTTATGACTTCAAGCGCAGTTTTGTGTCAAATTTTTGATTTAATCGGTTGAGAAAAATGTGTCTAAAGCACAAATTTGATTTTTGGATACTATTAGAGCATGCCAGGGATTAATCGCCAAATAACTCGCCAAGGATGATACCATAGATTCCATAGATAGCACAGAGATTCCACAGATAGCACCATAGATTCCATTCTGGCACAGATGTAGCGTGTCTTCCTCGTGATCTGGGCCTCCTAAGTTCGAATCCCGGTTCGAGCGTGGTTGTGCTTCATTTTGTCAGTCTGCAAGGTCTGTAAATGTGCCCCATGTAAAAAAACGCTGTGCAAGTTAATCTGATGAGTGTGTAACTAAATCCGTACTCTTGGCAATAGTTGGAGCTACTTCCAACAAGAGATGGTTATTTCGGTTTAAATCCGCTGATGCATCAGTGGGCTTGTCCATGGCAAGTGCCATTAGTAATAAAAACAGCAACAGCGGTTGAGCGGTTGAGAGAAACATGTCTAAAACACAATTGATTTTGAGTACTATTTGATTTTTGAGTACTATTAGTGAAAGCCAAGGATTAATCGCCAAATAACTTGCTAGGAGGATGCTATAGATTCCATAGATAGCTTAACTGTGTGTCAATCTGTACTTTCAGTAACATGTAATTGTGATAGCTCAAAAACGCTGTGACTTAAATGCACCTAATTGAGTATGAGATTTTTTGACTACAAGAGTAGTATTGTGCCAAGTTTTTGTTTCTGTCGGTTGGGAAAAAAAAACTTTTTAAGACGAAATTCGATTTGCGGCAATTCGAAAAGCATGCCAAGTCACCAAAACATTCGCCACGCGAAAGATTCAATAAACATGCCAATTTCTAGTTAAGGGTTAATATTTCGTAGTTATTGTACGCCTATTCCATGGAATGCGTTTTCTATGTTAAAACCTATGTTAGAGAGTATGCGAGAAAGGTTTTGGGAGACCAATTCAGCGGGTTTACTTTCTAATATGCGAAATAAACAAAGATAAAGTTCTGAAATCATTAGAAAAACCGACTTTGAGATTTTTACTCAGTTTTATGTTTTGGATCTATATGAGTCCGAAGAAAACATTTGTGGAATTAAGTACTCGAACACCTTTGAGCTAGAATGGTAAAAATCTCGTGATATTAAAGCAAAATTTATTGTTGTCTCTCAAATTGTGCACTAAATGTACTCGGAGCAAGTCTATCTGTTTACTTCTCCTATTGTAAAAGAGAGCGATAATTACAAAATGTTGATTGGTAGAAAAAATAAGTTTCTAAAATATAAACTCATTTTTATACATTATTTCTAAGTGGGATTTTAAAAATAAATTCTTGAATTATTGAGAATTTCAGGGCAATGCCAAAGACTCACAAATTTAATGCAGGATAACATTTTTATGAAAAAAAATATGCGGGAAATTTTTAGGGAAATCACTCCATTTGGTTTCAATAATGATATGTATTTAAGTCACTGTGGGTAATATATTTTTTCTAAAATTTCCGAAAGATATTTATAACATTTTTAAAAAAATTCGATCTTTTCGAGAGAAGTAATCGAAAAAAGACATTTACGGCTGTCGAAGAATTTTAGTAAAAGCCAATTTCTAATACCACATATGAAACAATGATATGACTTTGAATTTGCAGACAAAAAGGATTAAAAATACTCAATGCATTTTCGATAGATATTTTTTTCTTTAACCTTAGAATATATGATTTTTTTTATTTTGCCAAAACAATATACGTGTTGTGAATATCGACATATAATTAAAAAATATTTAAATACTTTTTTTGAGAAATTAAAAAGAAATTAAGATGTGCCAAATGGCTTCATTGCGAATTAAATAACATTCCAATGTCACAAATCATATTATAATAATTCTGCTATTAGAGTGAAAGTCATTTTTAACAATGTTTTTCTATAAAACAAAAATATTTTGATTTTATTTTAGAAGATAGAATTATTTATAGACAGCCAACCTCGTTTTAAAGGATGGCTGTTAGAAAATTTGGATAGGAAAATAATTTAGAATTTGCAATAAGAAAATTTTCGGTTTAAATCTAATTCAGCCTTTTCAACAAAAATTTATCAAAAAGTAGTTCGAAAAGAATTTCAAACATTCATTGTTATCGTTTGATACCAACTCATGAAGCTTATAAATGGAAATAAAGACTCGTAGCCAAATGGTTATACAATGTACTGTAGGATTAATTCCTTTGTAAGAAGATTTTTAAAGCTTATCAGGGAAATGTAGGCTTAGCTTACCTAATACTCCTCCAAACAACAATCAACATTATTCTGGAAACGAGATTAGGAATCGGGATTAGGTCCTGAATCCATTGGTCACTCGAAATCCTGATTTAAAGCCTCGCCTCCCTTCCCTCGTAATTAGGTGGACAAACCGTTTTGGTGTTTGTTTATTTGGTAGTGCTGAAATAATGTGTCACTCCCATTATCGATTTCATTTGCTTCAGAGGGATGCTATTTTCTTTGAGTAAGGAAAGTTCCCACTCGGATTATTGCACGTTGGTTGATAAAGAAAGTCTGTAGGTATCAGATAGGTAGGTACAAGCAGCAACAAATACTTTTTGAGGCAAAATGAATCGATGCATTTTTTAAATTCAATAATACAATATATTCTGAAAGGTTATCATAATATTTATGAGTTCAACAAGTTCATTTCTGAAATATAGAATGGAATAAAAAAAAGAACTTTGTAGGGATTCTTTATTAATAAAATAAAAGAATTATCGAGATAATGCATAACACAAATTCAAAGGGAATATAAATTTACAAAAGTGAACCATTATAGTTTCATGAACAATTAATTTCCAAATCATGACTAAGAAGACATATGCGCACAAATAATCGAAAGCAGTATCTAGAACAAACCTTAGAATCTTAATACATTGTTGGCCTCTGCATTTTGTAAGAAGTCGTAATTAGGGTTCGTAGCCGATTAACATAGTCACTAGACAGTAATAATTACTTGAGTTCGGAACTTATCTGGGTTATGAAGCTTTCAACACATACTCTCTCACCAATGAATCGATACTAGTGCATGTGCAAGTTGGTACTAATGGTTGCCGATGTTGGTTGTTGTATCTATTGAGTGTGACAACTTTTTGCAGCCGATAGAGGGAGCCACAACAGCTGTAAAAAGTT
>JAOUZG010031473.1:3389768-3471756 GCA_026289955.1 Argiope argentata | reverse complement strand
GTAACTGAACATTTATGATACTGTAAATTTGTATTCGATTAAATCTGTGTCGTACATTTCATCTTATATATCCTTTTCTTTTACTTAATTCATTCTATTTTGACCTCTTGTTCTATAACAAAATGAAATGTTCATGTATCTTTGAGTGATTCTTAAGTATTGGAACGGCTTTTTGATACACCCTATACAAAGTAATTGTGCTTAATATCAATGATTCTATTCTCTATTATACCAATTTTTTTTCAATTCTTGCAATTAGTTCACACTCTCCATATAGATATATCTTTTTCAAATTTTCGATCGTTTATAAAATACTTTTTATTCATCCACTCGATTTCAAATATTTTTTTTAAACTTGTAGTGGATGACTCTCAATGTTATTACAGTGTTTTCAAATATCAACTCATTCATTAAATTAAATTAATTTTCAATAGTTTAAATAGAGTTTTAGCAGTTTGTAATGAAAAGTGAATTCAACAGGAACGAGAGGATATCAGTATTTTTCACGTGAAGTTAAAGAATGCGAGTTCACTTCTTGCCAAAATTTAAATTTTTTTGATATATTTTTTATATTAGTTGTAATAATTTAATAAAAAGTGACTAAAATAAAAAAAATTTTGGTTGAACTAAGTAGGAATCGATTTTGAATTTTTTTTACTTTACTTGTTTAAATTTATTTTAGTAAAATGCTGAAATTTCACATCCCCTTGGTTCAATACAATTGTAATTGAACTTAAAACTTATTTTAAGAATATTTGAATTAGAAAGAATAATAATTTTAAAACAAATAATTTGAAATCCTTGTTTTTCCTTTTTTCCATCATTTTATTTAATATAAATGATACATAACATTTTAATTTAGAACCTTATTTATTTTAAAACCATAAGAAATACACACTATATATTTTAAATATATTTTCTTCAAAATATATTGACTTTTATAAAAAGAATCGCTATGTTCTTGTAATTTTTCTGAGAGTTGATCAAGAAAGTTGCATAGCATGGGGGGAGGGTTGGGGAGGGAGAAATAAGGAGGCGGGGAGCTCAGAGTAAGCGACAGAAGGACTTCTCTCTCGAGAAGATGAAAAATGATTTTGTTTTGTTTGTGTATTTGCATATCGTGTTGTATCTCGTTTGCTAAATATGCAAAAGAAAAATACTGAGATAAAAATCCCCGTTTCTCCTATGATTGTTTTTTTAATAAAAAATATTATAAGTAAAGGAGCTTCCTGGTATTTCCGCTAGTACTCTTGCAAATCTTCCGTATACTTCGAGTGGTTAGTTCTGCTTATTGACGTAACTATGTTTAGCTATGCTGCCCCAAGTAAATAGTACGAAAAAATAGAGACTATGAAAACATCTTATTAAAATATAAGGTATTAACACATTAAGGACCGCAAAGAAATCTGTAAGACATATGCCTGGTACCGCACGTTTTGGGGCAAACTTGTACGTTTTAAAATCTTCAAACGAGAAACCTCGTGATCGGTCCTCAACAGTTGGGATGTGAAACACGAGAAAACTCGTGAGAGAACCTTAATGTGTTAAACTAAAAATTAAAGTGTACACCATATTAAATAAGGTAATTTTTTTATATGTATTTTCGTAAAATGCTCTGAGAATTTTATAATTATAAAACCACAATAAATGGACATTATTTATAGACCTGTATTTTCCTCGTTTTACCTTACATTAGCAAGTAGTACCCGACTTGGCCTAATTGGGGCCCGGGACAAAAACTTCTTTGCACACCCTTGCCTTTTTTTTGAAACTAGAAGGAAACGTAATATAAATATTCTATTCGATTTTAGGGCCCTCTCTGATGTAGGGGCCCGGGGCAACTGCCCGTATGCCCCTTCCGTTGTCACACTCGGTCAGTAAGTGACCTTCATAGACTCAAATAAATCTCCATGAATTTTTGATTCGCTGTACTTATACAATATATGTTATAGAAAGAATATACAAAAGAATAATGCATCTGTCTTCAAGAATATACAAAAGAATAATGCACCTGTCTTCGAAAATATACAAAAGCACAATGCTTCTGTCTTCAAGAATATACAAAAGCATAAAGCTTCTGTCTTCAAGAATATAAAAAAAAGAATAATGCTTCTGCCTTCAAGAATATACAAAAGAATAATGCTTCTGTCTTCAAGAATATACAAAAGAATGATACTTCTGTCTTCAAGAATATACAAAAGAATAATGCGTCTGTCTTCAAGAATATACAAAAGAATAAAGCGTCTGTCTTCAAGAGTATACTAAAGAATAATGCTTCTGTCTTCAATAATATTCAAAAGAATAATGCTTCTGTCTTCAAGAATGTACAAAAGAATAATGCTTCTGTCTTCAAGAATATACAAAAGAATAATGCTTATGTCTTCAAGAATATACAAAAGAATAATGCTTCTGTCTTGAAATATAAATATTGCTTACATTTTATTTGAAGCTAATGGGGTAATTTTAATTAAAGAATTAAGAAAAGACCCAAGAATTTTTTTAAAGACTCAATAAAGCAGATTTTTTAGCAAAGGCACGGCCTAAATTAGAGCACAATACATATTTTACGCCTCTTCGCTTTACACCCGTGAAAATCTCTTAATTCTACTTAAAAATATCTCAGGAATTCTCAAACCACAATGGAGGCACTTGTTCCGGCACGCCATTGACTTTTAACCTCTTTTATTCATTAAGTCAGTCAGCAACTATCCGCCGAACGTTGGGGCATTCCTTCGACAATTCACGCATTTCTGCTCCAGGGGGGTTTTGAGGTAATTGCGAATCTTTGCTGGCCTGAGGCGCAATCCCAAGTATTTGCATTTCCTCTCGAATTAAAGGGCGGACTGCCAGTCGATTAATTTCAAGATATGCTTTGTTCCTCATTCCATGCAAATTATTCCTATTTGGAACAATCCGCATTCCACTGCCTCGAATATTTTCGGAATTGAGTCAACTGGAAATGGCAATAACTCATTAAATGCATTTTGTTCGGAAGATTATTTGAACAGTTTTGGTGGGACTCGGTTTACTGCATGAGGATTTAATTGTGAAGTTCTGAGAACGAAATATAATTTGCATAAATATTTGGCGAAATGATAATTTTCAAGAATTCGTTTTCGAATCGGATATCTATAAAGAATCATCGCCAGAATATTATTGATCGTGGTGATATTATTTTCTTTGGTGGCATGTAGTTAACCAAAGTCCTCATAACTTTTAAGCACCTAAAAGAAAATGCTGCAGATTTAAATAACTTCGAAAAGAATATCCCTGAAAATCATAAGAATCCATTTAACGATTGGTACTTAATTGCGATTGTATATGAGTGTTTTTTTTTTCGAGTTCAAAACTGTTCTTAAAGCATATTCATCTAAGATAAATCGAACAAAAAAAGATGTTCTTTTTTGTTGTTAAATGAAAGAACATTTAAAATCGCCAGATTTGTGTTAGTGAATTATTTTGACGTGGTGTGAAAAAAAGTGTTTTAGGTAAAACGAAGCTAACTTTTTTTGCAAATTTATTTAAAATTTATATCTTTTATAATTCCAATTTTCGAACTGTATATTTGATATATTCTCGTTTTCAGCTGTCCTTTGTTGTTGCTTTAGTCTGTTGAAAGTTGACGGGTTATTTTAACAAAATATTATAGAATGTATATTATTTTAAAGCCAATTGAACCACAGTTAATATTTTTTCCAAATTTGAACCTCAGAACGTCTATTTACAATACTACTTTCCTAAAACGTTACTGTTCGTCAACATATTCTGAGACGACGACATTTCAACGATCCCATCTTATTAAGGGGTAAGACGAGGAACGATAAGCTCATTTCCGGTATTTGCTATTGAACTTGGATTTTTCACCCCATTAGATACTTTTTAGTCCAAATGTTTTGTACGTGTATGCAAGTGTTTTGTTATTTCTGAACGCATTTTATTTCAACTCTAAATTTCGTATTGATAGGGCTAGTTCAAGTGGTTAAAAATTTTTTAAGAGTGATTCGAAGAAAATTTTATATGATATAGCTAAACGACATTAAAATAAACTTTAAAATAACATTAAATAAAAATTTAATAACATAAAATGTAGCATTTTAATATACAAAAATTCATTATTATTTTGTGAAAAAAGTACTCACAAAATTATAAGAACGGAATTTTTTCTTTATTCTTCATAATTTAATGTTTATTCTTTTTACTTTAAATAAAAATTGTGTTACTGTTCATTAGTACCTTTATACAGATAATTAGTTAAATGGGAGTTATATTTACGCCTTATAAAACCGCTATTCTTCAATGTTAAATACCAACATCTCCTTTCATATTTCCTTTCACCCCTATTTTGACAAATTAGACTCATCCTAACGCATGCGCAAAACAGCGGTGGGTTTTACAATCCGTTGCTGAACAGTAAGTATTTTATTTGCTTCAGGCTCCAATTTATACTAATTTTTGAAGGATTAAGTTCCAAATTGGCAGTAAAGACCTTTGTTTGGTTCTGGTTTATCAGATACATTAATTTTATTAAAGTAAAAGAACAAGCATACATATAATAAAATATATACTACAATCAGTAAAGGAACTGCTCAGAGTTTCTTATTATAATACCTTTTAATAAGAATAATAGCAGAATGTAACCCGAATGTTAGTTATATGCATATCATTTCTTTACTATTTTTTTATTTTTATGAATCTACAAATGTTTATATTTCCTGCACGTGGTTTAAAGTTGATGTTACTAAAAAGTTTCTTGCACTTCAATTTGGTGCAAAAAGGATATTTTGAAATTAATTGGTACAAAGTTATTGAAAAAAAGTCTGTAGAATTTAGCTTAGATTTAATTGATTTAAAATTTAATTAAAATTTTGGAAACATCTTTCTTAATGTATCCGTCTAGTTTTAAAACATGATTTTAGTTTAAAAAATCTTTTCTTTCTTTTTTTTTGTAATTTTAAAAAATAATCATTTTTCTGTATCCAGTGATTTATTTTGTCCTTATATCATTTTGAAGCCGAATTATAGCAAATGTGTATATATAATGCTTATTTATAAACATTAAAAATTTTAATGAATTTGCTAAAGAATGGATTCTGTTATAATGCAACTCCCTGGGTATCGCCATATCTAAAAAATTAATTAATATATCTTAATGACATTTACAATTATTGATAATGGAATGAAAATATAATGAACTATGGCTTTTATGTAGAAATGGATTTACGTTTGTTTAATGCAAATATTGCTGAAAAAAAAAACACCTAAAAAAATTCCATAGATCATTTCATATATTAAACAGAAAAATTGTAACATTTTTTTTTCTCTAGAACAATTTTAGTGTTTTTAAATAAATTCTAAGATTTACATCAAAGTAAGATTTTACTTCAAAAGCTATTTAAAGTTTAAATAATTTCACTTTTATACACTATCTTATCCTTATATTCATAAAAAACATGTTATAAATATTAAAATAAACATTTCTTTGAAAAATTCTCTTTTTACCTAGTCGAATACCTTAATGAGTATTTGTTTTTTAAGAAGTAACATCATATCAAATTTATTCCTTTAAGTTCAAATAATTTACGTGTTGAGTATGTAGAAGGATTTTTACATCAACCAATTCACAGAGTATGCTAGCCTTTAAACTTTATTATGTTATAAAGCTAGATACAAAATTCCTTTAAGTCCAAAATTCCTTCTTTTAGTTTAGGATTAACGCCAAAATGCAATACAGACATTTATCTCGAATTCAGTTTCAAATTGCGCCTAAAGTTATAAAGCATTAAAATGAAGATTGAAGAATGAAGTTGAGATTAAGAATGCTTCCTGAACTGCAAAAATAAGATGAACCTGTCTTAGTCCTACGGCGAAATAGAAAAGTGAAGAAAAAAATATTTTGATCAGATAAAACTTAAACAATTAGCCGGATTAATTAAAATTTGATAATTAAAAAATAATAAATGAGGATAAAAAATTAAAAATTTTACTAAAATGAGTTGATTTAATAAAAGTTTTAATTAATATTCGATCCAAACGAAGCTTCTGAAAAGAAATCTCTTTACTTTGATAACATATTCTGCTGATTGTTTTGAATATAATAGCAAACGATAATATTCAACTAGCAATTAATATTCTTTTTAATAATTCAGAAATTAAGATTTAATTAGTAGATAATGGCAACAGAAAAAAACATTGATTTTGGAATAATTATTCATAAACGTTTATTCTTGCTTCCATACTGATAAAATATTTAGACCACAGAGAAAAAGATCATATCGTTCTCTGTGATTTAGACGGATATTTAATTTTAGATTTTTTATGAATAATAAAACTGGTAAGTAAATACTTATTCATATGATTTAATGAAAGGTTTTCTTAATTTTGGTGTTCTATAATGTATATGGTCGTATTTATTTTAAAAGGTGATTATTTTATGTATTAAAATATTTAGTTACTTTGATATGCATCTTGAAATTAAAATTAATAGATAAATTTCGAATAAAAAATGAACTTCCGGAATTACAAAAAATTTTCTTCTCTATTTACTAGCTGAAAAAATAAATGCTACACTATTTTTTTAAAGAATCTTTAAAATAATAACACTCAACAGTAACCAATAAATGACAAATAAAAAATATTGACAACTGAAATAAAATAATACGGCTTATTTATTTTTTAGCATCTAAAGAATAAATTAGAATTAATCAACAGGATAACATATCCAATAAATCGATGAACATAATATAATATAAAGAATTAATAAAGTCTTTAGAACAAATTCTAGTTCTTTTAGAAGTAAGGGTATGAAATAAGAGAAGGTAAATTTTATGATTTGGAATACTTTAATTTGAACCTTTGTTCATAATGATTGGAAAAAATATTTATTTATTTTTTTAACTCGACTTATTCAATATCCTTATTAATTTGCCGAGTTTTTTTTTTTCATTTTTCTTTCACATTTTTCAATAAGCCAGAATTATAAAATTTTGTTATTCCAATGATAATTCATTTAATATCTTTTGAATTAAAATATTAATTTTTTAATTTTTTTATCATTCGAGAACATTATCTTGTTTTGATTAGAAGGTTTTGATGTCATCAACATTTAAGAGCAAATAATATTATCACCTGCTTTTATTATTATTTTATTATGTTCTTTGCTAGGAGATATGTTTTTTGAAGTTTGACCTGCTTTTACCAGTATTGCTTTATTATTACGTATGCTTCAGCGGAGGTTTTTTAAAAACACTGATGAAGAACTATGATATCATAGCTGTTATTTCATCTCAAAATCGGCCAAGCTCGGAAACTTTGTTTGCCAGCTAGAAACACACACACACACGCGCGCGCGCGCGCACGCGCACGCACACGCACAGAGAGAGAGAGAGAGAGAGAGAGAGAGAGAGAGAAATTTCGTGATGATTTCATATTGGTTTAAACTAGTTTATGACTTAAAAACAACGTTCATTCGTAAGAATTTGAAATTTACGATTGCAAATTTCACTTTATTTTTTACATTAAATTTTATTTCAATTTTAATTGTTTAGATATTCAATCACAAACAAATATATTGACTAGAAAACGTAAAGAAACACAGAGATAAAAAATTAACATTCAAAATGTAGATTCGTACAATATTTGAAAACAAACCTATCAAAATATTGACCGTCTTTTGGTATATATATGTTCTCATCAATTCCATCAACGAATTAAAATTTCAGTTTCCACAGAGTTTCCTAACCCGACTGGACAAATATCACGATTACAAATTAATACAATAATAATAATTCCTTTCACATACACAATATATCCGAAACACGTCATTAACTCCTGGTTTATACGTTGTCACTTCTTCAGCCACATTGTAACTACCCAACACATACTGATAACTAAACAATCCATGTAATCTCAGTTTGTATATCCTGACTCACTCGCTCACTTTGATGAATGAGCCCGAGTGAAGAAGTCAGGAAAGCGGATCAGGCCGGGTTACGTTAATTAATTATTCTGTCCCTGAAACTTTGCGACTCCTGACTGGGGGGAGTCTGTTAATTAAATTATGAAGTGATAAATGACTGGAAGTTTGAACTACTTGAAATCGTAGCTGTCAAGACATAATATTCGAAGACATTTTACGCATGCTTCTCGGGGATGTTTGGGCGAACTGACAAAGTGAAATGAAATCGATCCAGACATGCATAACAAACGTGGAACTGTCTATCTATTTGGAAATTTGAAATTTAATTCACATAGTGTAAATAATAATATCTTGAATTAATTAATGATATGATTCTGCCTTTTATTATTATGTGAGAGCATGGTGTTGTTTTGGTTTGACGTTTTTGGAAGCTTCAAAAAGCGTAGGCAACAAATTGGCGATTTATCACTTTTGGTTCATCCTTTTTTTTATTTTTATATTTATTAGAAAATAATGCAAAAGGGTGTCACATTTGGC
Source organism: Argiope argentata (assembly GCA_026289955.1). Classification (NCBI taxonomy): domain Eukaryota; kingdom Metazoa; phylum Arthropoda; class Arachnida; order Araneae; family Araneidae; genus Argiope; species Argiope argentata. Next base: position 3,463,304 of record JAOUZG010031473.1, on the reverse strand, counting down.
GGTTTATCGCCAAAATAGCATTTAAAAATAGAAATTTAATTTATAAATGAAAAGTTTAAGTCAATAGCAACGTTTTTACGTTATTTTATTATTACATTGTTTCTATCATGTTAAAGCATGATGTATTTATTTTATGTTTTTAAAGCCATTAAATTAACGGGCAGAAAATTGGAGAATTTATCGATTTTACTCTTTTAAGGTTATTAGAAAGTGGTAAAGATGGTTGTCAATAATGCGAAAAAATATATATAAGGTTCTTTTAAATTTCAGGATAAAAAAGTGCATTACAAATAAATTGATATCGCTAGAACGCATATGATTTGAATGTCAAAACAGTTTTAAAGTTATTATTTTTATATCTGAACATTTTCGGAAGTTAGTAATAATAATAATTATTATTAATAATAACAATAAAGATATTTTTCAGTTGCACATTTGTAAACTTAAAAATTTATTTGAACGTATACAAATGCATTTATTTATTTGGGTCGAACATTCTGGTCTGAAGAATATTAAAACTGTTGTTGTTGTTACCATGCCATGGACAAGCCCCGCTGATACATCAGCAGATTTTTAGCCGGATATATACGTCTCTTGTTTTACAAGTAGTGCCATCTAAGGCCAAGAGTACGACGTAGCTACACACTCGCCACAATCCTTTTCACGGGGCGGACTTCATTCATGCATACTCATTCACTTATCTTAGATGGTAATTTGGACCTGGAACAGAGAATGGTCACCTCTAACCCAGTCCCTTAGTGGTATTACTCTCGACATGGAGGACTGTGCGACCCCGAACAGATTTAACGAGCACCAGCCGCCACACACTCGGGGAATCTTTTCGCCGGTGAGTTTCGAACTCGTAACGTAAGGAGTACGAGTCCAACTCTCTACCAACCAAGCCATCCCGGCCGAATATTAAAACTTAATATAAATAGTTCTGTTTATGATTATTTTAGCTGCCAAATACCATTTATCAATTAAATTAAATCATTTTAGCTGCCAAGCAATATTTTTTGAATTTTAACAATGTCTTCAAGTTATTCTGAATAGTGTTTATAGTCACAATGAATTTCAAAATCTTTTCATTACTTCAGATATTTAAATGTGGGATTTTCTTTCACAGTTGAAATTTAAAGAGGAATTCTTCTAATTATTTGGCCAGTTTTCACGAAAAATGCGAAGATGTATCTATAGTAATGTAAAAGACAACGTGTAGTTATTCAGGAAGTTGCATTTTTCACGGAATTCCGATTTTTTGGGACGACTCCATTAAGAAAGTCTATTTACATGATAATCAGAAGGTGTGTAAGAGTAATGAATAGTACAACTTTACATTTTATTATTATTTAATGCTTACAAATACTTTATTGAAAAAATAATGAGCTAATTATGCATAAGAGATGTGACTGAATTTAAACATAATTATTTATTATTCTGCTTAACCAGCTGGTCACCAAAGGCAGCTAATTTATAAAATAGCAAAAAGAGGAATGTCATATGAAAGGAATTTCTAGATTTCCCAAAACAACTATGATTTATTTAAAAAATAAACTATGAAAATTAAAAGGAAACTTTCAAAATCTACTTCTTATCATGTAACTATATTTTTTGAGTTTAGAATCTTCAACATATTAATATTTATGAATATTGACTAATTCATGAAAACAGTCTAATAAAAATCTGTGTATGAATTAAAAAAATTCGTAGTAACTGAAAAAAAACATTGCAAAATAAATAAGCTTTACTCTGTTAATGATATAGAACACGAATGATTCTTACGTAAATAAAAATGACATTGATTAAATTCAAAACCAATAAAAAGGCCAAAGTCTTATTTAAAGCTTTAATTGGAGTTAAGAATTAATTCTCCGAAGGAAATATAAAATCAAAAACCATTCAAGAGTTAAAAGTGATAATTATACGACAGAGCAAAAATAACAATAACACGCTTCAGTACATTTCAATTTTGAATGATCACGGGTCACATTACGATTATCATAAGAGCGTGAACTGATGCCATCCGTACTTAACAAATATTTATGATAATATTCGCTTTTTCCCCCATCTTGAATCCAACGACGCAAGTGTTTACAAATGCGCTGTTCCAAGCATTATTTTCGGATGAATAAAGGCAAAAGCATCAAATGGCTTCTCGAAATACACTATTTTTACTCCGAATTTTTAACGCACTATAAATAATGAGATAAGAGAGAAACCAAACAAATGCCGAAGAAAAAAGGAAGTCGTTATTTGATTTAAGATGATGCACTTTGAATGTTTTTTGTTGAGATTTTTATTTTTGTCGTTGTCAGTAAACAAACTTATTTGTGGAGCGTTAAAGAATACACTCATCTATCACAAATGTTTTCAAAGCTGAAATATCAGTTTTATGTTCTTCGTTTCCAAGAGTTCACCCATTTTTTTATTTAAATTATTATTTCTGTTATCGGTGGATAAAATAACTTATTTTAATTATAATTCCAGCTAAATTTTTTATTGATTTTTCTTTGAGAATTCATATTTGCGATTTATAAAATGACAAACATCTATTTAATTCTAAGTTTTTATGTAGTCTCTACGTACGAATTGTTTTTAATAACTTTTTTACTTGATTCAATTTGAATATTCAAAATCAAACAGGCTATCTTTTTTATAGTAGTTTTCTAAATTTAAAAAGTAAATAAAGAAAATAATTAATCTAACAATTATAAGAAACTATTATAACTATTAATATAACTATTTGCTATGCGAATATAAATTAACTAGTTTTTTTTTTAATTTTCCCGTTTAGGTTAAAAAGTTAGGTGTTAGTTAGTGGAAAGACTTCGAAACTAGTTTTTTTAACTTTCCAGTATAAGTTAAATAGAGAAAGTAAATTAATCGTCAGAAAACTTGAACTCGAAATTTTGGCAAATCTGTTCTTTTTAGATCCTTTCGAGTTCAAAAAACACATTTTTGTAAAATTTCTGCCTGTCTGTGACAAAGATAAATTAAAAATGATTTGAACTAGATGATTGAAATTTAGATGTTCATTTGCCTTAAATTCTGAATATTGCCTAGTTTTCTTTTATCATAAAATGGGCATTTAAAGGCTGAAAAAAATGTATCAACTTCTTCTCCCAATGATATCTGCATTAAAAGCAATTAAAATAATTGTAACAACAAAGGCAGATATTTAAAATATTTAAATACTTTAAAATATAACTATATTAAAAACTATTTTAAATTAAATAATTTATGAATAATATACTTGGCAATAATAAAATAATTCCATTTTTGAAAATTTATGCTAAATATAAAATATTAAGTATATTACTGTGAATAATGAAATGAGCAGAAAGAAACAGATTTCATTTTTCTCAAATATTAACTTAAGTTTAATGTATAAGGTATTATTGAGATAAAATATCTCTTATATAATCTAATTTATTAGATACATAATTGTTATTTATTAATGCTGTTGTATTTCCATGTTACTGAATTCTTTATGTATCATTATAGAAATATTACTAAAAACATAAATTCCAAATATTGTTTACTATGCATCTTATTAAACTTTTTTTGAAAAAAGGCCTCCGAATTTTATCGTTTAATAATTTTTTCCTAATCTAACAAGCATTTTAAAGTGCTTCCATAATGAAATATACTTTTAAAATATGAAAGAATCTTCAGTGCCAATTATGTAAAAATTGAAAATAGCCAATTTTTCTGAAAAAAAAAAATCGAAATACTTATGAATGATTTGACATTCTAATTGAAGGATATGTTTATTTGAAAAGCTACTTAAAAAATTTCTAGAGGAGGTGCATTCATTTGAAGTACATGATTAACTGAATAAGATTTCAATGATATTTTTTTGAATTTATATATTTTTAAATTTATAATTTTGAAGCGATTCTATTTTTCTTAAGAATAGGAATGCTAATTTTATTGGATTGCTGTTAGGCAGGTTTAAATTTTAAGTGATTTATGTATAATTTAATATTTTTATTTTATTGACTATTTATTTCAAATCTTAATTTTATTAAAATGTAGTTTGAATTTATTAGCGACGATTTAATTGACGGTAATAGCAAAATAGGTAAAATTTCACAAATTTGTATTCTAATTTCAAATTATACCTAAATGTAAAAGTGAGAAAATTCTATATAGTTACTCAGAAAGAATTCTCATACAAGATATATTGTATTTAATTTTACAAAATAGCAAAATTCATTGTGTAATGATATGAACTGACACATTGTGTTACGGGCTGGACATTCAAAATATAAAGATTAATTTTTCAAAGCATAGAATAAAATCATTTGAATGTAATGCGCAGACGATTAAATATATATTTTTAAATTGATTCATTATTTAATAACAATTTAAATCTGAGATAAAAAAATAAATGTTTTAGTCATATTATTTTCCCTTAAAAATTATTCTAATAAATAATTAATATATTGTAATTTATATAATAAAAATTTCCTGTAAAATAATTTTATTTATTTTCTTATAAAAACACTTCCACATACTTTTTAAATCTATGGTATAAAGATAAATCTTAAATTAAATTGTTGAGATTATTAGAAAATTTATTCAAATACACAGTCTGAAACTTTGTACTGTGACAATATTTAATTCTTTATTTTAACGAACTTAAATTTAAAGCAAAATGAAATAAATTTCCATCGATTTGTTTCTATAATAAAATTGCATCGATTTGAAATAAATTTGTATCGAAATTCAAAAAAGTTTCTTTCTAAAGTTGTTTGCTTGAAAAAATGACGGCTTATCGTATGAAACTATAAAACAAGTAATACAATTTTTTTAAAGTCAATTCCTACTAAGATTACTGTTTGTGAATTTTCAACGCCAATGAAGGCAACGTAATTGGGGTAATGTGATGCAGATTAGAAATTTTTAATTACATTTACTCTGTTTTATTTTAATTCAGAAGTATTTCGAAATGAATCCAAAAGATCGAATAGTTAACAATTTTTAATTTTAAATGCATCAAACACTAAGAAACTAAACAGAATCGTTCGAAATAATCGGTCGAAAGCATATTGAGTCTAACCTCATTAACGCGGGGGGAAAACATATTAAATTCGCTACTTATTTAATGGTGGGAAAATGAAGATTTCTGGCGAGAAAGTTATTGTTTAATTAATTAATAAAAATAACCAAATTAATGAATAAATATCTGAAGAAACTGTATTAACATCAAGTGTCATCTTTGACGTTTAAAAAATGTATTTGAAGTTGAGTGGATGAATAAAAAGTATTTTGTTAACGATTGAAAATTTGAATAAAATATATAGGGAGAGTGGAAACTAAATGAAGGAATTGAATGATTAAAATTTTATAATTAATATGATGTAATTTTTAAATTTAGAAGCCTTATTAAAGCAGAAGAAATTGCTTTTGTGTTAATTAATTACTAAATATTGCATCAGCCGTTTCATTCTGTGCTAACGAGTTTTACATCGTACAATTTTTAGAAAGAATGGGAGTAAAAAAAACCAAATTCTTTATTAAAAAAACGAATAATTCCGATGCAGGTCCGAATATTTAACAACAGAAAATACTTCGCCTCTCAACAAACGCATAATACGATGCCAGAAGAAAAATGGTGCAGAAACACCACCTCATCTGCCTCTTTCCCACCACGGCAAATGAACAATGAACCTCACCCGCTAATGAAGCATCAAAGAATAAATAACAAACCCATTCCGCATCTTGCTAACGAAAGTTATGAACTTGGTGGATGGAGATGCAAATTAAAATAATTCGGAAAGGGTGCAGGAGAATCTAGAAGTTTTCTGAAGAAAACTAGTGCGCACTTCCTCGGCCAGGAACTTGATTGTCTCCTTTATGCCGCGAGTTAATGAAGCTGTCGAAGTCTGATTAAAGCTGCATGGCAAACAAAGAATAAATAGGAATGTGAAAGTTGTTAAACAATTTTCTGGAAGAGTTTTCTGATAGAGTTTTCCCTAATCTTTTTAGGGCGGGGTGCTGGGGGATGGGAATTTCAACGACAGTGAATAATAATAACTGGGAATTAGTTTGAGAAATCTTTTGCAAATAAATAAAGCTTAACTCTTGGGGATATTCTTAGAAAATTTTAAGAGATTTGTTATTTTATCTCGCCAAGTAAATATAATGAACTACATTTATCACACGACGTGTAAGCTGTACTTTAAATTATAATTGCACGATAGAGTGTTAAATTAATTGGAGAAATCAATTCAGTTTACAACTAGACTGACTCTAGTTGAGGCTACACGAAATGGGAATTGAGCTTGAAGGTTTTTCGAATATTTTAATATCTGCAAATATCATCATGGCGGAATTTTCTCATCTCTATTTTTATAACACATCTGAAGAGTTCAAAATTCGCTGCTAAGAATGGCATAAGTGGTCTTCCTAAAACTTTCTCGCAAATTCTCTAAAATGACTTGCCATGACAGATGCTTTGTATAGCAAAGGGGTACAGTTGTTGAGGAATATTAATTTTTGGCATGAATTCAGCATTTTTACTGAATATATTATATTATTTTTGGCGATTTATATCTGGCGTCCGGTTAAAAGTATCCAAAAATTGAGCTTGTGCTTTTGATCCTTTTTTTCTCAATCGATTGAAGCAAATATTTGAAGCAAAATAATTTTCATCATCAAAAAATCAAGCATTTGGAAATTTGACATACTATCTTCGTTTCACACTCATAGTATTAACTTATATTCGAGCCAGTGTCTTGGCATAGTGGCAGCGCGTCTTTCCCGTGTTCTGGGCGTCCCGGGTTCTAATCCCGGTCACGGCTTGGTTGTTCTTCAGTGTACTATCTGTTAGGTGTGTGAATGTGTCTCCCTGTAAAAAGGAAATGTGCATGTGAGTGTGATGAGTGAGTAGCTAAGTCGCGTTCTTGGCCCTAGATAGCGATATTTCAAAACAAAGAGTCGCTCATTTCAGTTTAAAATCTCTGATGCATCAGCGAGCGTGTCTATGGTAAGTTCCATTAGAAAACACATAATAAAACTTAAATTCTTTCACATTTTAATTCCTCAGAACAGATTTTGCTCAAAATATGACAGAAATCTACAAATTATGTGTAAAAACTGTAGGCTAAATTTGAACTTTCTAGCTCAAAGTGTTTTTGAGATATCTTTGCCATAGACAGACAGACAGATATTTCCCAGAAATACGCTTTTAGAACTCAGAGAGGCCTAATTCGTCAAAATGTCGTGTTCACATTTTTTTTGATGACTACTACATTTTTTCTGTACTACCTATAATAGAAAGTAAAAATTTATCCGATCCAGCAGTACCCAGTGCTCGTCCTTGAATAAAAGCCAGGAACTTTCGAGTTTCCGAGGGTTAAGGATGATTAGCCAAGACCGAGTCATAACAGACGTGTTTAACTCCATGATATTGCCATATGATTCAGACTCATTCGGGATATGAGGTTCGAATTCGGAATATACGATGTCAATATATAGGTATGTGAATATATTTGCTTTATATGTTAAGTCAATATATTTGCTAGATATGTTAAGCGAATATATAGGCTATGTGAATATATATTCTTTGTGAATAATATATTATGAGAATTCTATATCTAAGTCTTTAGATATTCAAGTCTTAGATAGTCAAGTCAATATCTAAGTCTTTAGATATTCCTATATTTAAAGACTTACCTGTGAATGTATAGCTTTAAATTTAAGTTTTATTAAATAAATTTATTGATGCAAATGCCAATGTCTTGGCACATAGGTAGTGCGTCATCCCCGTTATCAGAGCATTCTGGGTTCGAGTCCTGGTTCGGGCATGATTGTGCTTCATCTGTTCTACCTGTGAGGTGTGTAAATGTGCCCCTTACCCCCCTGTAAAAAGGGATTGTGCAAGCGCATTTGTTGTATGAGTAGATAAGGCATATTCTTGGTCCTAGATAGCGCTACTTGAAAACAAGAGACGCATCTACGGCTTAAAATCAGTGACTGCATCAAAGAACTCGTCCATGGCAAGAGTCATTAGAAACAACAACAGCAAAAATTGATGCAAATTCAATGAGAAGGTAAAAATCAATTGCCAATTTACAGAATCAGTTGATTTATAATGATTTCCATCTATAGTTTTTCTCATATATTTTCTCATATCTATTGACAACCTTATTCCAAAATCAATCTAATCATTAAAATAAAGTTTTTAATTCATTTGGACTCATTCCTGTAATAATCACAACTGACTTTTTTTTATTATCTTGAGTCATATTTTAAGTCGATTTTTTAGCCGATGTAAAAAAATTGAATTATGGAAAGTCTTGACTGAAGTGACAAAAGCAGATTGCGACTCATCTTTCAGAAACTAAATCACAAACAAGTTATTTCATCGTAAGTGAAATAATTTTATTCTTTGAGAAGAACAGCAAACACTCTTTACAGATGTGGTTTATTGAGAAAAAAAAGATTTTAGAAAAGAAAAAAATACTCATTCTTTGAAACATAATAAATACCTTTATAAAATGGTAACGAACTACTTCGAAGTTAATACAGGCGCAAACTGAATCAATCGTTTATAAGAAAAAGGAGTTTCTGATTAGGTGGATGAAATCCGATGTGATGTGACATAATTTTTTTTAAAGCATTACGTTTCTTTTTCGTGACTTTGCTACTTTGCGACTTAATCCCAATAATATATTCACATCCCATTTTTGCAAATTTTTGAAGATTCAAGAATTTAACTGAAGAATATCTTACATATGAGGATAAGAAGTTTTTTTGTATCTGTAAGTATTTTCTTACTTTTCCAGTGGTACAGAAATCGTGTAGGGTTGTGCAACTTAGTGGTTTAGTAGTTAGTGTATTTTAGAGTGATGCTTGCTTCGCCAAGGACGCCAATTTCGGACAAAATTGAACAAATACTTTTGCAAAATAGTTGCGGTTACCCCTTTCTGCATTAAAATTATGATTCTTGCTTATAAGTATTGTTTTATTTGAAAATTTTTATTTTTTTAACCTCTATCGCTGCTTATTTTAACAAATTTGAACCAAAGAAATTTATAAAACCGCTGCGTAGATCTGCTGCTTAGAGAGAAAAAGACCCCGGGCAGGAGTTTAAAAAAAATTTAAAACAAGTAATATAAAAAAAAAGTAAATTAAAATCAATTCCTACTTAAGTCAACAAGGAAATATTTTATTTTATTTTATTTTTATTAAATAGTTAAATTTAATATAAATAATTTATCAAAAAATGATTAATTTTCGCAAAAATTGAACTCGTATTCTTCACCTAAACGAGAAAAAAAATTAAATTTGCAAATTTTTTATTCTTTTTATCATGTCAGAACATGGTGTTGTTTTTGGGATCAGATTTTTGGCGTCAACAAAAATCCGTAGGTGAAATATGGAAATTTTATCATCTGCACGAGCATTTCAAAAAAGCAGCTTTTAATAACGCGTTGCCATTGCATTTATAAAAGCTCTGATTTTTTAAAAAATAATTTAATGACTATCGCAAATAAAACCTAGAAAGGTGTCATTTTCAGCACGTGATGATATGAAATGAAATAAGTAGGAAATGGGATATTTTTTGAAACACTAAGTGCGAGACAAAGTTTTTTTTGGATCGTTTGCAATACTGCAAGTGACTGCTTTAATGAAACAGTTAATAATGGATAAAAAATACAATTTAACTCGCACGAGCACGTGGTGCTTGGCCGTTCAAGAAATGAAGTTCTGACATGATACATTGAAATATGCGTAGCAGATTTCATTTTAATTTTTTCTTGTATAAATTTAAATCATATATATCTCATGCCAATCAACATGCAAATATATGATTATTTTTAATTTAACATGTTTCATAAAACATTTATAGTTCAAGAACAACTCAATCATTGTAAAAATGAGTAGACAAAAAGCATTAGGGTATCATAACATTGAATTACCATATTGGCGATAAACTCGGGGGCACACTAAACTACACTTCAACCATTTTTTTAATCTTTCAATTGAAATACTGAATGATATATCAAACGAACTGACGTAATAAAACCTAACATGGCTCATATGCTTACAACAATCATCAATCACTCTAGTTTATGGGCATATAAGCTTCTAATTAATTAATTTAAGTAAATTTAAACTCAAACATTAAAGGAAGTTTGGATTTTGCATTTAAAAAGAAATGTTATTTTATTAATTAATTTTCTGGAATTTCTGTTTAATGCCAAAGTTAACTGTGTAACATTTAAGTATTTAAGCCGCAATTTATTTGGAATCAAAAGATTTACTGGTCGAAATCGGATTTATTTTGTAATAATTATACGCATTTCCAAAGCTAAGTACGATGAAAGATTATCGAAGTAATTAATAAAAATTATTTTAAGGCCATTGGCTGCGAACTATCTATTATTTAATCGTGTACCAGATTATCTAAATTAATTAGTTCGAATAACTAAGCGAAATTTCCCAGTGTGTTGTATTATCTTCGTATATATTTTCTTCAATAAAACTCTAAATTAATTCCTCTTAATTTTATTATCAAGGTTCAAATTTTTATATTATTTAATTTAAAGAATTTTTTGTTGTCTCTTTAAGAAGTTTTAGATTTTTAAAGGATTAAAGCTTTTGGATGATTCGTATGTATTTTCTAATTTTCAAACCTGCCATTTAATTTTTAAATTGCATACATGTTATTTACGCAAAATGATGCTGATCAATGGAGTCTAAGCAATAAGCATTATGGCCCCCTACTTATAATAAGATGGTCGATGTTTTTATCACATTCCAACACATTTTTCAACATGTTAATGATTTATTTTAGTTTAAAATTATTTAAAAATTTATTATCATTTGAGAACATAATAAGTTTTAATAATTGAAGTAAACAAATAGTTGAAGCTTTATATCGCATAGGCTATCTTGAATTTAAATATTATGAGATATGGAGCAACAAAGGCTATAATCCCCTGGTTGCCACAAAGCAGCGGCTAAAAGTTCTCCAAATTAACATTCTTGTATTCCGAAATGCACAGAGGAAACATCACATGCTTGAGTGAGAAACCAAAAAAAAAAAACAAAGAGTCTGTTTTTGCAACTTAAGAAATATCAAAGTACTTGAGAGAATTCAGAAAGATGAGCATATTTTTTTTGTTGGCGAAAACATGGCGTAAAAGGACATCGTAGTAAATATCGGGATCATCTATTTGTAGCTTGTTCCATAACACCGTTCTGTACGTTGAATATTTTTGACATTTGAGAAGAATATGAGAAATATCGTTTATCTCACCACATTTGCTGCATAAAGGGTTATCTGTAAGATTGTATTTATAAAGAAGTCCTGGAGTGATGATGGTTTTGCTGATTATTCGGGCAATGATTTTATCTTGCATTCTGTGCCCTGTCCATTTTGAGATGGATATTATGTCGGGAAATTCACCCATTAATGGTTGATATTTACTTTTTAGGTAGTTTTCGTTTGCACTTTGTTTAGAGAACTTTTTCATTGTAGAAAAAAAGTCTTCAGGAGAAATCCATTCTAGAAAAGGTGTAAATGCCGAGATCTTCTTCGTCAGATGATCAGCCTCTTCGTTAAAGGAAATTCCGGAATGTCCAGGAACCCACAAAAGAACTATTTCTTGATTTAGTTTCTTCCTGATGTAAATTTTTGAGGCGAGTCTTTGGATGACCTTAGGAGAGTGAAAAGTGACATTTTTAAGTGCTAACAGAACTGAATAGCTATCCGAAATAATAAGGTTGGGCTTTTCTGGGATTGTAAGATCGTCCACCGCTTGGCAGATTGCCAAGGCTTCGGCAGTGAATATTGAATTTAATGTATGAATTCTGTAAAGAAATTTTTGGATGCTAGAGACACCTGCAATTGAGGTGGAATTTTCAGATTTCGAGCCATCTGTAGCTATAATGAAATGATTTTCAAAATGATTCTGTAAACACTCATTGAAATCTGCAGTAATAATCGGGATTGGTAAGCTTTTGTTCTGGAACCTGAATTCATTTAAAAAAATATTGCATAAATTTGGGTTATATTGTAGATGGAGTGGCATAGTAATTATATGATCCGGTACGCAATCAAGTTGTTGGAAAATGTTATTAATGATTTCTTTATCTTTGTCGCTCAAAAAACGATCCATCTCATTGTGATTAACAACCAAAGGTGAAAAGGGCTGGTTGGACATTTGTTTTATAAAAAATTGCATTGCTAGACGTTTTATCTTGTCTGAAAGTATTTCTTGGCCAGCTAATTTTAATAAGATGATGTTGGGGGTCCAAATTGGTACTCCGAGAGCAACTCTAAGTGCCATTGTTTGTATAGTGTTACAAGATTTGAATTGTGTTTCAGAAAATTTATTAATTATGGGGCAACTATACAAGAATATGCTAAGTATACTGTTGTTAGCGATTGTAATTAAGTGTTTCGTTCTTGCACCATTTCTTTTGGAACCTAGTATTTTGAGACCGAAGATTTTTTTGAGAGCCTTGGTTCTTAAATTTTGTAAAATTCTGTTATTTTGTTTAGTTCTTGAAAACTGGATTCCTAAATATTTAATAGTTTCACTCCATGTTAAAGGAATACCAGCATATTTTATACAGGGTAAGGGGTTTATTTTTTTTTAAGATAAATCTATTATAGCACTTTTTTCTGCACTAATGGATAGTTTCCAGTAATTACACCATGTATAAATATTTTCCATTGTATTTTGTAACTTCGTTTTAATATAATTTATCGAGTCATGAGAGCAGTATACGAAAATGTCGTCTGCAAAAATGGAACAATCAACGTTTGAATCCAAGGTCTCGAAAAAATCATTCATGAATATTGCGAACAAAATTGGTGAGATGACGCTCCCCTGAGCCAGTCCTTTATAAAGAACTTTTACTTCGGAATAAACATTTCGCCATTTAACTTGGAATGTCCGTTCTTGAAGGAAATTATGCATCCATTTAGCGATATTTCCTGTAATGCCAAGTTGGATGCATTTGTACATTAAATCGTCAATGTGAACCGAATCATATGCACTCTTTATGTCTAAACTTATGCCAATGAAAAATTTGTTGTTTTTATGAGCTTCTGAAATTGCAGTGTAAATTTTATAAATTGCAGTATGGTTATTTCTAAAGGGTACAAAGCCGTGTTGGTTTGGATTCAGTTTTTTGTTAGTTGCAATATAATGAACTATGCGTTGCGATATGATGCGTTCAAACATTTTACAGAATACTGAAGTAAAAGCTATTGGTCTGTAAGAAGTTATTTTTGTTTTATCTTTATTTGGTTTGGGAATTGGAATGATAATTGCATGCTTCCAGTTTTTTGGGATTGCGGAACCATCAAGTTGTTGTTGAAACATTTGAAGTATTTTAACAAGTGATGTATCATCTAATTTTTTAAACCATGTTACAGTAATTTTGTCTGCACCTGGGGTAGAATTTTTTGATTTCTGAATTGCTCTTTTAAGTTCCCACATTTCTATAGTTTTATTCAGGAATTCGTTGTTATCATTATAGTCAATTGGAAGAGGTTGAAATTTCAGAGTTTGCATTGAAAAGTGCTTTGCAAAAAGATTACTTTGGGTTTTCGAATTACAAATATAGCGATTATTATAGAAAATAATGTCATTATCTTTAATATTGGGGTTGGTATGGTTCGATATTTTGTTTAAAATTTTAAAAAAAATTCTCGGGTTTTGTGATATTTTACACAGGTTATTCCAGTAATTTTCTCTTGCTTTTTTAATATGAAATTTTAATCTGCTTCTGTATTTTTTATAATTGATCCAATCAGATGTCGAAATATTGCGTCTTGCTTTTTTCCATGCATGTTTTTTTAAGCGACTAAAATTATAGCCAGCGGTATTCCACCATGGTGGGTATTCATTAGATATTGTTTTGATTGTTGTATAGTTGTTAATTGTATGGGAGATTTTATCAGTAATAGCTTCTATGTTTGGTTGGCTTTTTGAATTGAATATTTTATTTGTTTCTTTCATAATTAGGTTCCAATTGATATTTTTAAGGGATTTATATGATATTTTCATTTTCGACCATGATACAACTATGGGTACATGGTCACTTTCGAAAGTGCATCCAAAATTATAACATTCAATTTCATGAAAAAGAGAATTAGAGCATAGTGTTAGATCAATGATAGAATTACTATTGGAGCTAGTGATATGTGTTGGGTTTGTGGTATTTAGAATCGTGAAGTCGGAGTTATTCAGCCAGTCAACAAATTCCTCACTATGTGGTGAGTGATAATTTCCACCCCAAAGGGAATGGTGCAGATTAAAATCTCCAAAAATGAAAGTCGGGTGGTTAAGATTATCTAAAAATGTTTTTATCTGGTCTATGTTAAAACCACGTGGTGCATAAATATTTATGATTATGAATTTTTGTTTATCCTTATGAATTTCAACTGCAAGTAGTTCTAAATTCGGATCATTTTCTTGACTGAGGATTATCCTAGCAGCCAGATTTTTAGGTATTCCTATCAGTAAACCACCTCCTAACCGGTTACTTCGATGGGTACGAAAAATAATTTTATCGGGGTGAGAAAAATTGTCTGTCTTTTTAAGGTAGGTTTCCTGAAAAATCCAAAAGTCTGAATTTGAAAAGGGAGGTTGGTGTAACCAGATGCGTTTATTTTTAATACTACGGCAGTTCCATTGAACAAATGACATAGTTACAAATATATATATATATATAAAACAATGGAAAGAAAATCCTGCTTTTCTAACGAAAAAAAGAAATTACCAAACAAAAGGGTGCAAAAAAAAAACGAACCCTTGCCAAATTTCGGAAAATACACAATAATTCGGGTTAGCTGATGAAGCTGCAGATAAGAAGAAAATCAAAAAGGCAAATAAGAAGGCGTTACTTGACACCAATATAAAAAGTGATAATGTAACCATCCAATCAAAACAGATGCGAAACAACAATACAAAAAATGACAAAGTAAACAACAAGTCAAAAAAGATGTGAAACACCAAAACAAAAAGTCAAAACTAACGACTAAGCAAACAGCCTAGCAAACCAACAAAAACAAAGAACCACCAACTAACCATCAGGCAGTTCTTCTTCACCATAAGAAACTCTGGTATCCCAGGGAATGTTAGATACATTTTGATTCGTGATAGAAACAAGACTCTTTTTACGAGCAGGGGAAGAGGATAATTGTCCTCCCTGCGCGAAGATTTTGTAGATGTTTTCGATTATAGTGTCTATTGATTTCATCAACATATTTGTTATCAAAGTTACTTGCTTTTCAAATTTCTCGTCTATCAATTTCATGAGCGATTCAAACTTTGCGTTAATGGAGTCCTGAACTTCAGATACTGCTGGAGTTAATTTAGTTACTTCTGCATAATTTTGTCTCGTTTGTAAAAAGATTCTACGTGCTTCTCCTGTGGTTATATGATTATGACATTTTAATTCTAATATCTTTTTTTCATTTGCATAGATAGGACAGCTGTTGGACTTTGCGTTGTGGTTTCCCTTGCAATTGATACATCGGGTTACATTTTGGCATAAGCCATCGTGGATTTCGCCGCAATTAGCACACGCGTTGAGTTTGTCACAGACTCGGGATGGGTGAAAAAAAGAAAAACATTTAGTGCACTGACGCGGTCTGTCGACAAAATGTTCTATATTTTGGTTGATAAAGCCAATTTTAACATCTTTTGGAATAGTTGTCCCTAGGATTGTAACCAGCACAGGTGAGGTCACACGAGTAGAGTTCTGTTTCAGAAAACGTCTCACTTCCACAACAATCATGTCATTTTTTTTTCAATACTTTCCACAAGTTGTCCTAATGGTGTATCTGTAGGGATATCTTGAACTAAAAATCGAGAGCATACATTCTCCCATATAATGTTTGTGGTAATTTTTGACTCCACGAATTTTTCCAGTGACAATAGCTTTACCGCACATAAGGGGTCCTTAGTTGAGAAGATTATTTTACCCTGCCTTGTATACTTCATATTATCTATGTATTCATGTCTGTTGACATTTTTCATCACAAATTCTTGGGCAGTGAAAGGGTTCAATTTCGGTAGTTGTTTCTGTTTATCTGCGTTTGTGAGCACAACATTTATTTCATTAAATTGTTTCGATGCTAAACGAATCACCAGCTCATTAGTTTTCTTGCTATTTTTATAAAACATACTGTTTACTATTGTATCCATGTTAGAAATCATTGAATCTTTCATTTCAGCTTCATTATTCAAGTTCTTAACACAAAAAGATGAGTGAGCAATGACGGAAAAAAAATCTCAGCAACTAAAGCACAAATAAAAAACAAATCCAGACGCTTACCTAAAGGCAGCTGTACCCACCAAAATTAAATTGTTCAAATATCGTCTGTTACAGAAACAGCAATATCCAATTCCGCTTTGTTCGACAAAACCAACGACTTTCAATTTTTTTTTTTTTCAAAAAAATTTCCGTTACCAAAATGGACGGTTTTTTTTCCAACCGCTTTCCTCTAAAATCATCGCATAGGCTATGAGCATAAATGCCAAAATGCATCAACATCTTTAAATCGCATATATTTTATATCGGCTTTTACTAGTATTGCATTATTATTATTATGCAATGCTAGTATGTATGCTTCTTTGAAAGCAGATGCGTTTTCAAAAAATTGACCTGCTTTTACCAGTATTACTTTGTTATTACGTATGTTTCTTTGACAGCAAATGCATTTTTAAAAGGCTGACGAAGAACTATGACAATATAGTTGTTATTTTATTTCAAAATCAATCGAGTTACAAAACTGTGTTTACTAACTAGATAAATTGAAAATGACAGTTAACAAATTATAAATATATATATATATATATATACCCCGACGGAGAATTCTTGTGTTTGCTTCAAAAAAGTTTAAACTGATTAATGACTTAAGTTCTTTAAATTAATCAAATAATGACTTAAAAAATAATTTTCTCGCATGATAACTTGAAATTTACGATCGTAGATTTCATATTTTCTTTTGTTTCTTTTTTTATTAATTATGTGAAAGTATATCTATTTTTATTAATCTGAAAGTATATCTGTGCTGCGGATCACACAGCACCATGATAAATATTATTGAGACAAACTCTCAGTTTATATATATTCGAATAATTAAGTGCACGCTGTGAAATATATATCAACTTGAATAATTGTTCTTGTAGAAGAGTTAATATTTTTTCTAATATCTTATCATCCATAGAATTTGTATTATTTGCAAGCTTATTATGCTTGATAAAGTGGTGACCCTTTGAATTTGGGAAAAATAATTCGATGCGTAATTACTCACTTGCTTTAAAGACTTGTTATTACTGCGAAAAATAAACATATATTACAATTGTTTTGAGTTTCCCCGAAAAATAAATCTGCATTTTCTTACCCCTCTGTAGTTATTTTTAATAATCAAAATTAAAAAATAAATAAATAACACGACAAAATGATGTCTTGATGGGAACCTGAGAAGAGCCATCCGAGAGCAAAGAATTATTATTTTCCTTATGTTTTATCTTTTATATAATTTGCAATATTAGCAACCATTTTTTATTTGGCAGCTAGAAAATCTTAAATTTAGCTAATTTTTTAAACCTACCTGCAGGTATCTGAGGTACTCTGAGCCTAGTGGTCCTAGCAACTGCTTAGTTTGTACATACCGAATTACATTCAATAATATTGATTATACATGAGATGAGATACATAACTTTTGAGATAAATAACTCATATAAATAACGCGTTCCATTCCAAAAGTATTCGAATCCATTTGCGAACGATACATTTAAAATTGATTTTAAAAAAGAGTTGGAGAGACAGAAAAAAATGGTATTGCAGTGAATGACGGTCGTGATAGGAAACTGCGATGCTAGGATTAGTAGCCGAGTAATATTACCATAATACAAAAGTCGACTTCAGTATCGTAGATGTTATTTGGCTTATAAAGCTAACGCTACAGTACTCCCCCCACCAGTAAGTCGGTCAAGAAGAGAACGATTTTGTATTGCGACAAGCGTTATGGCGAGTTGCTGCTTGCTCTTTAAGTGAGTCAGACGATTTATTTGTTTGCTTGCTACGTCAAGTGAGTCTGACGATTTTGCTGCGGGTAGATGGCGATACGACTGTTGCGAAAGGTTGCGTTGTCAAGGGACATTAATGTAGCGATTGAAGGTCCCCCGACGCTAGCACCAGGAGCCGAGTAACATAAACATAATATTAAATTCGATTTCGTTATCGCAGATGTTATCTGGCTTATAAGGCTTGCACTACAGTATCATATATAGCAGTCGTTGATTATCACGAATTCAGTTTATTGTAATGATGGCAAATGTCGACTAACTGAGCATAATGACACACCACACTGTTTTTTCCCCTCATACTATCAACCAGAATTGCCTTTTTGTACCTTATCGTCATTGTAATTTTATCATGATTCTAATTTATATTTTCAATGTAAAGGAAAGAATCATAATTGAGCGAATCATGCCACAAGTTAAGAAATAAAACGAAAATTCACGCGAAAGTCATCTAAATAATTTGAACCAAATATCAAAAAACTCGTACAAAGGATCAACCCCCTAACCATTACATCCAGAATAAAAATCACAAATATTAGAGGTTTGCGAATACGCTGCAGCTCAAACCATTCGAATTGAGGTATTATATTTCGAATAATAATGAGGTTTCTCCTCTGTTTTGATGCTGAGCATTTCTGTGAATTGATGATGCATTGAAGTTATTCGCATAATGGCTGTTGTTTTCCGGGGGAAGGCAAATTCATCATGGAATAACACACATTAAAACCGATCGATAATTGGAAATGGAATGGAACAGGTGATTACTTTCTCGTGGTGAATGATGTGCATTCGTTGCAACAAAAGATATATTAGAGCGAGAAAGAATTAAATAATGTATCGGGTTTCTATTGTCTGACAAACAATCAATATGCTTATTCTGATATGCGGGGCATATTTTACGATGCTGAAATTTATCCGAAGAGAGAAATGTTGGTGGATAAGAATATAGACGAGATTAAAAATTATGTTGTTGTGAACTCCTCTGATAATAACCAGAGGAGGTGGTCCTCTCAAAACATTCTCGCATACTCTGTAATAAACTTGTCATGCCAAAGAGAATCTTGAATGATCTTGAAGTTCAATAGTTGCGAAACATAAAATTATGGCATGCATTTAGCTTTTTTACTGAATCTATCGTGTCCTTCTTGGGCAGGAATTTGATAATAATAATCGTTGGCATGCCGTTTAAAATAATAACAATTATGCAAAAATGGAATTTATGCCTTAGAAACGTTTTTCTCAACCACGATTTCATTCAAAATTTGCACTTGTAGTAAGAAAATCTCATACCGAATTTGATATTTTCAAGTCACTGCATATTTGAATGATCGATTTTGTATGTTTCTGAAACTGCAGACCGAAATACAATTAGCCTTTATTTAGTTTTGGCTCCGGATTTGAAAGGTATTTACAATATAGATGTTAAATCTGTTGATCTATCTAGCTCTCTTGCGCTTGTAATTATTATGTTAACTTATATTCGAACAGCCGGGCAAACTTTTTAAAGTAGATTTTATTCAAAGTTTGACAGAATTCTGAAAATTTAGTGTAAAAACCGTATATTAAATTATAAGCGTTTAGTTCAAAGCGTTTTAAAAATATCTTTGTCACAGACAAGCAGACAGATGGATATTTTTTCAAAAATGTGTTTTTTGAACTTAGGGTGGTCTAAAACGTGTAGATCCATCAAAATATGGAGTTCGAATTTTTTGACAAATGCTGTAATTTCTTTACACTACATATACAAGAAAGTAAAAATGAACACACGTGTTGAGGTTATACAGGACGGACGTCTTGAATTAGAGCTATCAAACTTGACATTATACATACATACGTACCTACAAGCCTGTATTTCTACATATATATTTCGGAGGATAGTCATGTGCATATTGGAATTCCTTAAAATTTTTATTTATAATTTTAATTAAAAATTACATTTTCACATTTTGCAGCTATAATTATTATAATTGTTAATAATTTTTCAGCTATTATTATAATTGTTAATAATTTTAACCTTCGCTTATAATTAAAAAATATTCTTTCAATGTTTTCAATTTTTTGCCATATAATTTTGTTTTATATTTTTAATTAATTTAAACAAATATGTTACTACAAAATGTTTCATAGTTGGAGC
Source organism: Argiope argentata (assembly GCA_026289955.1). Lineage (NCBI taxonomy): Eukaryota > Metazoa > Arthropoda > Arachnida > Araneae > Araneidae > Argiope > Argiope argentata. The sequence continues at coordinate 3,443,099 of JAOUZG010031473.1, read as the reverse complement.
AAATTCAGGTGAGTAATTAATATTTCATTCTGCTTACATTTTCATTGCAGATGATCAAAATAGGAAAATTCGATTTATATTTCAATGCTAAGTAGATTTAAGTTTAAGGCATGCTTTAAACATAGAATTAAAGTTTGAATTCAAAATCATGTAATTATGAATATTTTTTAAATACCCCCATATTTTAATACTGATACTATATGATATAATATAATTGGATGTATAAAGACAAACACATAAAGTTAAAATAATGCATAGCGAAAAAAAAAAAACAGAACAGTGTGCGATTTCTAAAATAGTACATCGTATATTTATTAAAATTTCATGTTTAAAAATATTTTACAGTGAAAACTATTAAGATAGAGCTACACAAAATATAAATTAAAAATTTTTAACAACCATTAACTTAGATAACTCATCACCAAAGACGGCTAATTGATATGGAGCATCGAAAAATAATAAAGCTGTCTCCCGCATTATTAGTGTGATTTGCAGCTTGGCATGACTTCATTGCAATAATGTAGATTATAGACAGAATACGTCTGTAGTAAGGAAAAAAGATCTGGAAACCTCGTTATAATTATTATAGACACATTGCTATATTTTCTTATAATAGGAATAGGCGGATTGTCGATGGATATAAAATTGGATCCAAATTGGATCTGCAAATAACTATCACGTGAATCCAAGATATGTGTGTCGTCTATATTTTGGAAGAAATTTTGTAGTTTACACTATGATATAGAGCAACACTAATTAACGCTAAGAGTAATCATTAAATCATTCATAAAGTGGACCATTTTATACAGATTTAATCATAATACTAGTTTGAAATTCAGTTTTCTTAACATTTATGGTCCGTCTATCTTACATAAAAGTATTCTGACAATATGACTTTCTTGCAACAAAAGGAAAGAAATTCCAACTCTAGTATTTCGAGGCTAGTCTGGTCAGTTGGTAAGATTTTGGGTTTGGGACCACAAAGTTCTAGCTTCGATATTATGTTCCACTGAAAAATGCAGCGTAAGTGAGAGCTGATTTCATACTTCTTATGTAGAGCTGACCATTCTGCCACCACCACGCAGTATGCTGATTTCACACTATATGCTGTCAAGGACAAATACGAAGGTTATTTTTTTTTCAAAGTTCGATTGGTCACTAAATCAAAATCACAATCAGAATCAAGCAAATTTTACATGGAAAAATGTGATGTAACATTAGCTACTTTTCTACGTAATCGCCGTTCCGGTTAATACATTTGCCGTAGCATGATACCAATTTTCCGATTCCTTCATCATAGAAAGCAGTCACCTGTGTGTTTCAGCCAAGTCTCTATGCTAGTCTGAAGCTTGTTGCCTGTGGTGAGATGTTTGTCCTCCTAGCCAGCGTTTCATGTGGACAAAGAGATGAAAGTTTGTGGAGACAAATCAGGACTGTATGGTGGGTTTTAACCCCTTAACCAATTTATTTTACTTACTATCTAATAAGATGGCACATTCTATTGTGGGAATATTTTCTTATTTTGATTCAAAAGGAAATCCATGGAATACTTGACTTATCTACGTATTCAAAGTCATTTAACTATTGAATTATAACTGTTGTGAATGGTTTATTTTTTGTTTACAATTATCAAAATTGGATAAATCGATGCACGTACGGCGTACGGGCAGACCGGTTAAGGGGTTAAAACTTTCCATCCAAAACGCTCCAGGAGGATCATTGTTGCAACTGCAGCTTGCGACCACGCATTGTCATGAAGAAGGACAATGCCTGGCGACTTTTACTCACAATGGTATAGAGAGCTGACCGAGAAGTTTCCGGAAACAAATCACTCAACCCAGAAATTGTGAACCGACGATTTCCGCTAATCGCCTTATCCATGCGCCGAACAAGATATTCGGTTTCCCTGGCCGCTTGCATCATGAACATCTGTGCGTCCATCATCAAAGTTCCTGCACCCTTTCCGCACTTTGCTGTCACTCATGAACGCTTCTCCGTACACCGTACTCATTCGTCTATGAATTTCAGTTACATTGCTTTCTTCAGTATGCAGAAATCGAATGACTGAACACAAATTACATTTGGTGGGAGACTGTTTTTCGAAGCATGTTCATGTGCTCCCAACGTACTCAGAAATTACAACCACGAATTGACGCTCTCCCCTGGCTAACTGCAGACACAGAGCAAGACGTCTGTGTACAAATATAGCATATTTTAGCAGAAACTCTTCTTTAACAACCTATCAGACATTGAAAAAAAATACACCCCCTATTTCCTTGCTTGACTATACGGAAATTCCAACGGGGGGAGGGGTATAAGCTGAAATGGAATATTAACCTATTCGCGATTAATAATTTAGAAGTTCGTACAAAAGTAGTCCCAGAGTTTTTTTAAAAGTTGTCGTTAATCGAGTAAAGTGTTAAGTGAACAACAGCAATTGGTAAACCTGGTTTCCCCATGGCTTTGAGCAAAAATTACAGCAAACGTTTTAACCCTCTATGGGCCCGTGTAACTTTCAGGTCACATTTTAATTTATTGATCTTTTACAAAATAATTGTAGCTTTTTTCATGAGATGGCGCATAAATCTTAACTCTATGCAAACACAACCAATATTAGTATCCATGACCATTGAAGGCTCATCAACCCGAAATAGCAAAATAATTGCTGTGCAAACTGTTGGCAGTAAAACGACGCGAAACTATTTGATCCAATTGAAATTATTTGTGATTTTGTCAGTGATTACCAAACTATGTTTATGGAGGCATTTACATTTATGCTTTACTCCAAATGCAAATTGTTTTGTAGACTTTCACATATGAGCTATTATACACAGAAGTTCAAATTTTATAGGCCGGTGTGACTAAAAAGTCCCATAATGATTATAACGCAATAAAATTGTTTAAAAAATTATTTGCGTGTATAGGTTTATAATTTCTGATTTTAATTCCAACAATTTTTTTTGGGGGGGGGAGTTAAAGCAAAAATTCGGCCCATAGAAGGTTAAAATAAAATAAATTGATTCTAAAGCGTTTTATGTAACTCTGTACAAATTATTGCTTCATGCATTCTATAACTCAATATTCCGATAACGTAGTTTCTATACTATTCGATGCAGTAAGCAGCAGCTGTGTTATAACCCGGTATTTTCATAATGTGGAATTCATAAAGAATATGTAATTCCTCGACATTTTGAAGTGTTCCTACGTACCCTTTACATTATATCTTTTTTTTTTACATTTTAATTTTAAGTTTTCCCCATTTAATTTTCTTTTTACATAATTTTGATACATTGAATTATAATAACAAAATCTTTATAATAATTTCATCTTTATTCATAGTACTACGTTTTTAGCGTAGCGGGTTCGAATTGAGTGGACTTTATTTGAGGACAGCACAAACAAATTTATTTACGGCTATTTACAGGATGACTCCATAGAGTAAAACTACCAGCAGTCAACAGTCACTAACAGCGTAAATGCAAGTCTTACACACAATAAACTCAGACTGCAAAGCAGATATCGTATAGCACAGCAAACAGTAAATCGCAGCGAGCTCAATAATACAGCGCTAACAGCAAATGTAAACACGGCTCACTAATAACAAGCAATCCGCTAGTCCAGCGAGACGCTTCTCTTTGAAACTAACTAACTGACTGCCAGGCTACGGCAACCCATCCCTTGTATAGCCGACTGAGCGCGGGCCCAAAAGCACGCGCCGCTTCATGGAAGGATCCAGCTGCTACCAGACTATTCCTTTCGCCAAACCAACCCGGCTGGCAAGAAGCTCCACGCCAAACGTCGCCAATCACTTTCTCCTTCCGCACGTTTTCGCGGCTTTAGCCCGCTTGTAACAATAGAAACATATATTATGGAATGATATAATAGTTCTAGTATATTGACGGATTAACAACTAAGCATCTGCCTACAGAAGCTAGGCGGAAAGGGACAGCTGGTAAATAGATTTTTTAAAAAAACCTTGTTTTCCTAGCTGCCAAATAAATATATTGAAAAACAATACAAACTCTTTAAAAAACATTAGAATAATATTAATACTTGATAAAGTATAATTGGCGATAATTTTCATTGTGCTCAATTAACTATTAGGATATTTATAAAACCGAAGTATATTTCAGTAATATAGTTTATGGACGTGAATTATACGGAGCACAGAGTTATAATATTTAAAGAAAACAAATGCCTATTCCTAAAATTTATAAAGTAAAAAAAGTATTTACTTAAAATAAACTATCAACTTTTTACAAATTTATTGAGCTGTAAAATTATATTGATTATCTTATTAAAATATGGACCTCATAAGGTACATTATCTAAGGTTGCAGAATCCCTCATCTATAAGATTTCACAGTTTATAACATTATCTGCTGGTGTCCTGGCATAAGGTCATCCCCTGTGATCTAGGCGTCCAGGTTCGGCCATGGTTGTTCTTCTATGTTCTACCTGTAAGGTGCTTGAATGTGTCCTCCCCTCCTATAAAAAGGGGACGTGATGAGTGCGTAGCAAAAGTTCTTTTGACCCTAGTTGGCGCTACCAGAAACAAGAGACGCTGATTAGGGTTAAATAGCTGACTGCCTCAGCAAACTTGTCCATGGCAAGTGCCATAAGAAACCCCAAATTAACATCATCTTGATAAAGTCTGAGGCATAATCTTTATTTATAACTTTTAATAAAAAAGGCACTCCTATAATTTGATTTTGATAGAAACGTTGCATACATTTTGTTATCTGTGTTGATCTTGATTTCATTAAGATATTCAATTAAAATTAAAAGAATTAATCCCAATTTAATAGTTCATTTTAAATTAAATATTTTTGATGTAAAGCAGAACAGGAAGAATACAAAAGGACGACAGCAACAAGATAAAACTTTAAATGTGAATGTAAAATATTAACTCTATTCTATCTTACCAAGCATTTATTTATGAAAAAAGTATTTTTGCTACGTTATCAGCAAAAGACTCATATTTGCCTTAAGCTTAATTTAATCTTTTGTTGGTTCTGCACAATGCCTTCACGAGATCTTTTATTTGCTTTAAGATCTTTTCAATTTTATTCCACCCCATTTGTTTCGTTTTTACATAAAAAGATATACAATAATTCTCGCTTTAAAAATCTATTGTTTCCCTTTGCAGTCTTTTCAAAGCAAAAAATAGCAATTCAGACTCATAATTACATTTGGTTCGAAAGCTTTTGGTTTGTTTTATTGTGTTTAATATTTTTAAAATGAATGTTTGTCACAAAGAGATACTTTCATTTCATAATTACTGGAGGAGCTTTTTTTTCATTCTCTGCTCGACTATAAAAAGAAGACAGGATTAGAGAGCAAAATGAAAGAATTTATTGTCTGAAGTTATGTATAATCATGACTATCGAAGCATTGGATAGAGAAATTTGTTAAATAGGTGGATCAGTTTTCTATCTCCTTTTCAAAAATTCTGCCGCCTTTGATGTGAGATGGGCCTTAACGCTTCTTATTAGATCCTAATTAGACTGAAATGTTTGATCTATGATGCGAAATAGACCTTAATGTTCCTTATTACTTTCTAATTAGCCTTAATCCTTTTGCCTATGATGTGAGATGGACTTTAACACTCCTTATTAATTACTAATTAGCCTTAAACCTTTGGCCTTTGATGTGAAATGGGTCTTAACACTCCTTATTAGTTCCTAATTAATCAGAAACTTTTGATCTATGAAGTGATATGGGATGTAACGTTCTTTATTAGTTTCTAATGAGCCTGAAACTTTTGGCCTATGATGTGAAATGGGCCTTAACGCTCCTTATTAGTTCCTTATTAGCCTGAAACCTTTTCCCTATAAGATGAGATGAACCTTAAAGGTTCTCAATGTTTCCCCGTTTGTCTGCAATCTATGGTCTTCTCCAATTCTTCAGCTCAAGAAGGTGATGAAATTTACTTTGCTCTTAAGTCAAATTCTCGATGATGGTGGACAAAAGATCTTTTTCAATACATTTTTCAAGTGGCTCGAAAGAAATAGAACCCTGAAACTTCAGGCAACAAGCTGCATGATAAGCTTGCAGAAATCGCACCTTTGAGAAATAAATATTTAAGAATTTCAGCCCCATGATCTGTACTTTAAAAAATTCTAAATTCTTCAGTGAGGTCTATACAGCAATATTTAAGCCCGTATCACCATGATTATACATAACTCTCGTTATTGAATACATATTGTTCATTACATTTCAGTTCTTATTGTGATCCATTGGATGTTGAAAAAACTGGTTTCCATGATATTACTCGTAGTACTCGTAGTATACAAAAAATGTACTGTAAATATAGAAATCTTCAAGGAATTTGAACTTGAGAATTTGACGAGTACCGACATTTCAGAATTCTCTGAGTACGAAAAACATATTTTTGATGAAATTCTATTTGCAGTATTTACAATGAATTAGTTGATTTCTATGAAATTTGGAACAAAATACGTTCAGAGGAAATGGGTCTGTCCGGCTGTTCCAATATAAGTTAGCATGATAGCGCAGAACGAAGAGAAACAGATTGATAAAACTTGGCAACTATAGTATAGATGCCTATCAAATTCTGAGTCAAATCCAATCAAGAGTTGACCGTCTGTACCTCCAGAAACATATAACGGTGATAACTCAAAAATGCAGTGGTTAGATATATCAAATTTGGTATGAGAGTTTGTGACTACAAGTGCAGTTTCGAGTCAAATTTTTGATTCTATCAGCTGAGAAAAATGTGTCTAAAACAAAAATTTGATTTTTGGATACTATTAGTGCATCCTAGTGATTGACCGCCAAATAACTCGTCAAGGATGATACCATAGATAGCTTAACTGTGTGTCGATCTGTACTTTCAATAACATGTAATTGAGATAGCTCATAAACACAAATTCTATTTTGGGATACTATTAGAGCATGCCAGGGATTAATCGCCAAAACTCCCGCCAACGATAAGACAACAGATTCAGGAAAATGATAAATTTCCACTAAAACTTAACTTACATCGCAACTATTATATGCTAATTCCATTCAAAGTTTGACGAGAAAAATTTGACTGATTTATAGCAATAAGCATAAAATAAAAATTATTTAATGTCAGAAGCACTTACAAAATATTATTTAGTCAAAAAGCTTCCTAAATTCTGACTGTTTCATACAAATGAATAAACAGACCGGTAAGTCAACCATTTGACGAATCTGGTTTAAGATCTGATGTATATCAACAATTCTGATGTTAAATACATGTATGCAAATTTCATTCACACTTATTAAGTTTCTGTGCTCACTTTACACGAACACAGAAACTGTTATCAGACAAATTTTCTGAAAAAATATACAATGTATTCAACTCGATGAGAAAGCACCAACTATCTAATTGATTCTACTGAGGTCGCAGACAAGCATAATTTTCAGAATAGCTATTTTCGAACTCTAAGTCATTTTAAAAGTAGGTATTAAACGTAGGGATACTCCAGGACGAATTTCTTGATACTTTCTTCACGCCTATTTTTTATGTAAGAAAACAAAAATTGAAATTTGTAGAAGTAAATTTCTTGTAACTATATATCAGCATTGATGTTAGCCTGTGGTGGATTATAGACTAGGCAACAGTCTAGAACACGTAAGAAAGCAAAAATTGATATAGATTGAAGAGAATTTCCATTTTCAATTAATGCTATGTACAGATTATGTGCTAGGTAACTGCCTAGAGCCACTAGGCAGAGAAAGGATTGCATACAAATTGGTTAAGAATGATATTAGCCCAGTAACCGAATGAATAAAGCTGTAAAAAAAACATGATGTGGCTGTGTCATGGACACGGCCGTGTATTGTACGTGAATACGTTTATATAACGGGTTATATTTTTTAAACAAAATATTTTTATTTATGTATTTAGGTTAAAATCAAGGAAACAAATAATTATTGTGTTCCAATACAACTATATTAGTAATAGGTCTGTAATATGAAAAGGGCGACACAAATGTCATACAAGATACATCGAGATTTCTGGTAAACGTTAACTCAATACGGGTATTACCTAAAGTTGTTGGCGAAGTTTCAATATAAGACAAATTGAACTCGCTGAGCATGAAGTCGGGCAATGAGTGCTTTTGTAAGACATCAACGTTCAAGTCTCCTACTATCATAACTGGTGTAGTGAGATCAGGCTCGTAATCGGGTATGATTTTAGGTTTCATTATTACCATTCAATTGTTCTTGAGAAGCCCTTTCCAACCGTATACGATCTCTGTATTTGGTTTTGGCGTTTCGACGCATATAGGCCGACATTATATATTTTTGATAATATTTTTTTATTCTAACACCTTATTATATTCACTGTCACTACTTTAAACTAATGTTTTATAGACAATCGATAGATTTTAACGACAGCTGACTATTAAAACTTAAACAAACATCGTAGCTTCTCCGAGTTAAAAGTTATACTAATTGCAAATCTCGATACGCAGCAAAATAACCTCGAAATGGAGGCACTTTCCCCTCCATGCGTCACTGTTATTTATTTTAATGAATTGTTTGATCCTTTAGCTATCCAGTGGCATAATTTAATTTTGGATGTAGAGGATAGATTCGAAACTACAACGCCAAACTGCATCCTCCGTTTTGGTTATCACTAGTTTTTTTGGATTGCCCCCGTATGGTAGCAAATTTAAAGACGAATTCACGCCAAAAAATCGAAGAATTACAAAAATTTAGTATAAAATTGACAATTTGGGAAGCCTGATTTGCCAGGAGTAGGCACGTATCATTTATTTTGTTACTACAGTATTTATAAACGCCGAGCATACATATGCAAATTTGGACGTCGCACAAATATAAGAAATGAAAAATAAACATTTAAAAAAGATGTATTTTCTTTAAATGACCTAAACAGAAAATAATCCAAATTAAATCATAACTTTTTGGTAAAATTAAAAATGTTCTGAGTTGTGAAACGGAACTGAACAGTGCGATTAAAAGAATCCCTTAATGGAGCCTGTCTAGGATCGCAGTATATATGAATACACCACTGATGTTGGCGAGCATTTACTTTGAATTGAAGATGGTTGCTATATTTTGTATATTGATATGATTATTTTAAATATATAAAGTAATAAAATGAAATCATTATTGAGAAGATATTAAGTAGTACGGCTGAAATTTGTGCTTGAAAGTAATCGTCATTTTTCAACAATAATCAAAAATAATCTTACCACCCTGTTCTGTAGGTGTTATTCGAAAAGAATAACAAAATACAATTATATTTTGTTAAGGAAAACTTTTAAAATTAACAATTATCATTCTAACTTTATTTTTACTTTATTGTAAACAAGAAAAAAGTGCTGTAACCGTCAAAAAGTTTAAACATAAAATTTTGACGAATCCCTACGCTTCAACTTCTCTTTGAAAAAAATATTTTTGGCATGATATTTCTGTTTGTTAACACAATATCTTAAAAAGTCCTTGAGCTAGACAGGTGAAATCTGACGTATGGATTTAACTTTAAAATTGTAGATTTCTATCTAATTTGAACGAAATACATTCTGAGTAAGTCTAGCTTTCCGTCTGTTTGAATATAATTTAACATGATATCTACAAAAGAAAAAGAGCCAGATGGATAAAATTTGGTACATAGGTTTAAAATCTAAAACTCGAAAACCAAGTTTGTCAAGGGATTGACTTGTCTATGGTTTTATACTTTCCCAAACATGTAATTACAATAACTAAAAAATTGTAAATGACTTAAAATTATACAATTTGGCGTGCGAATTTTATGACCAAATGTAGTACTATGTCAAATATTGGTTTCAATCGATCTGGAAGAAAAAGATGTCTAACATACTCCTTCGGTGTTCCCCTGCTGTGTATTAACTGCGATTAATTGTTAAAGAAAATTACCAAAAATCATATGCAAATGGCATTCTTTAATAATACATAAATACATTCATTAGATAATAAATCAGGGAGTATTAGGGAAACTTCTCCCCTTAGTTATAACTATTACTACCCTTCTTTAATGGTATACTCGTTGGATTGCCAATTTGAATCAATTATTAAGTAAGGCGAGACATCATGATCTGGGAAACTCCGCGTTATTCATATATTAATGACCATAAATCGCTATAAATGTTCCAAATTTTCAGCAGTGGGATAAGTTGGATATTCTACTAAATAAATGGTATAATAAAATTTGTTTGTAATCCAGTTAATGGGAAGAAGGGGTGTGGCAAGAATAGTTACAAAGACTAAGATTATTTATTATCTTGTCAATATTAGTGGGCATGACATAAAAATAAAGCTAGTTTCTACCCGAAATTGTAGCATACAAGAGAAAATTATCTTGACAAGGAAGATGAAAATTTTGTTGCTGAAACAACTTTTTTACTGACAATGGTATTTAAAAAAAAGAAAAAAAAACTATTTATTTAACTGAATTTTACATTTAAAATTATTATATTTAAGAAATATGGTCTCTCGCAAATATAAACGGCACTGTTTTTAATACTAAAACTCGTCTATTTCTTTTATTCCATATCATTAAATGACGTCTTTCGATTAGGGAAACCTATCTTAAGATTCACTTTACATTCTAAAATATGATTGAAATATTTGTAGATTATTTGTAATTGTTGCATTAAATTAGTTTCAGTTTATATAATGAAAAGAAATAATTTGGTGCTCATACTATCGGACATGTCGGCTAAGGGGTTAAAATAACATCTATCAATCATGCAAATAAATGAAACGATTATACTTACATTTGCCTTAATATGCAAGATGTTTTCAATGTCAGCAACAGACTGTTCAGAGGGACAGCACTTAACGTTCTTGCGATGGACAAACTAAAACTCTAACTATCAAAAAACTGTTGAAAAATGGAATCATTTTCTTACTAATAAAAAAACTAAAATTCTGCAACTCCAATCTACCTGGCGACTAGAGAAGTTATTTTTCAACCAACTCCCAACAGCAATCAGTTGCGCGAGAACTGGAGAAACAAAAATCTTCTGGCCGAACCGCTCTTTTTCTTCGCTCAGGGGCGGAAATTTGAATAAAGAACAGAAGCGAAGTGACGAGGGAAAGAATTCACGTGTGATGCCACCAGCCGCGAAATAGAATCTGAAGGTAGTACCCCTCCGAGTTGGTGGCCGAACGATAGCGCTGCGGAGGCAACACGATTGATTTTTGGCTACCCATTTCCCACCCCCTCGCTCGACTGTGTTCACCCCTTTTCTTCACCGTGTGCCGCTAGCATTTTGGGAGGACACTCCCCCCCTCCTCTTGCTAAACTTCCTTCCTTCCCCCGTCCCAATCAGATTATAGAGTTTTTATTTTTATTTTTATTTTTTTTATCGAAAGAAGAAACGATGTGTTCATAAAAAGAAATAAAAATATTGAAGAGGCTTTAAAATTTCTTTTGGGATGGAAAAATTCTCGTTTGGATGGAAAGCTAGGAAATGAAGAAAAGAGAAGAAAAAAAATGCAGGTACTATCATAAAAGGAAGTGAAAAAAAAAATGATGTTAAAAACTCTCAATATGCTACCTGAATAGGGTTTCTGAGTTGTGTGTTTTGAAGTGTTTCTTTTCGATAAAAGCTTTAAAAGGGCAGCGAGAATTTTTTTTTTATCTTCTCACAGTTGATGTGTTTGCTTGTTTGATTCGAATGTTGACTTCTCTATCTTTTGAGAGATATTACCTTGCTTAGGAGTTGACTAACTTAAATTCTTCCAAAAATGCAAATGTCGTAAAATATGTTTCCCAGTAAAGAGGATCTGCAGCTAAAAAGTAATAAACAGAAGGAAATCAAATTTTATATACGAAATGGGATCTCAATAAAAATCTTTCCTCAAACAAATAAAATGTTTACATCATATCACATGGAATCAAGAATTTTGAATAAACATATTAGGTATAGTATAATCAGTACTATGATGTAGTCAATATGTATGTACTGTTTTTTCTTTTTTTTTACGTTCTCGTATACAGAAAGAATATATTGAAACGGTCAAGCAATTCAAATTTTAGAATTTGATGCATTTATCTGCTCTGGTGTCGTCCTGATCATCTGACCACGGCTAAAAATTACGAGCTACTTCCCAAAATAGCTCTAGATTTGCCTTACACAACGGGTGTTAATGTAACTAAACTAAACCCAGTGACTTAGATACATGAGATTTAATATGTAATCGTCTTACCAAAATTGTAATTTTGTATCAAATTTTAATTTTAAATGGTGTGCAAAAACTATTAACAATTTATAGGAAAACGGAATGATGTTCCTTTGAGCACTTCAAAATAATAAAACATAAAAGAATAATCACTTGTTGCTATTATTGTAGAATAGATGCCATTTTTCCCCATAAGTCATATCACTATATTTTCTATAGACTCTCTCTCTCTCTCTCTGTGTTTAATATATATATGGTATATTCCGTTCATAAGTTTATTCAAATAAGTTCCCAAACAGGGAGTTAACTTATGGTCAACCTGCAAGTTGTCTGCAAAATTAAATAATGCTTTGAAAACTCTTTATAGCATTATTTTTTTTTCAAAAGTAAAAAAGAAACACTAACTTGAACAAAGTTTATCAAATCATGGTACAACATATAATAAATTACTTATTTTAGTTTAGTAATTTGTCTGTAAAAGGACAATTTTTATTAAAATTTCTGGATTGTTTTTATATATTTCAGCATTTACAATATAACGCAGTATTAATAATTTTATAAAAATGCCAACTTTTATATAATTTGGAAATATAATAAGTGAGTAGGAATTAATATGTAACAATTATTTACCAGTACCTGTAACTGTTATTAATCACTGATCTCTAAGAGGGTGATAAATCATGTGAGACACCACTAGTCACTTTGATTGAATGAAAAGCTCTTTCATGTTATCAAAGACTAAGGAAAAGAGAAAAGGTTTTCCACTCCCACAGATTATTAAGAAAATACTTAACGCAAATTCGGCATAAATATCTTTGAAGACAATTCAGATGTGTAAAAAAATCATATTTTGCTATGAAAGATGAGATCTCAAGCATTAAAAAGGAGTTCTTTCTCTCAAAATTAAATAAAAGAAGTGGTTCCACTAACTGATGTGCAACCCAGGATTTAACCCATTGACTGCCAGCTACGAGATATCTCGTATTAAGCATGTGTATCAAAACTGCCAGCTACGAGATATCTCGTAGTGCGTGCTGCAATTTTAGATTAATTACAAATGACCATTTTAGTTAAAAATATTTTTAAAAGGCGAATGAAAAATTTATATAGAGTAAAAAAAGCATTAATTTTCAATTTTTATTATAAAAATGATAACTTAGACGATTAAATTATAATAACTATATTTATATATATGAATGAATTACATAAATGTCTAAATATTTTTATCGTTGTTGCTGAATTTGAGAAACTCTAAAACAAGGATCAACGCAAAGTGCTGGCTTCTCGGGGCACTGTGAACAAAAATACTAGTCTCCTTACGTTTTTTCCCCTTTGTACAGAATATATATATATAAACATAAAAGTTACTGATACAATATTGTAATGGTATTTACAGCAATTAAAAAAACACTACGAGATAACTCTTAAGTGGCAACCAGCACAGGAATTTTTATCAGTGACGCTAGCAACGAGTTATCTCGTAGTGTTTTTTTTAAATAAAAAATTACTGTAAATGCTATTACAATATTATATCAGTAACTTAATATAGTTATATTTTGTAAACTTTCGTGTATTCTTCAAAATAAAACCTTGGCACCCAGGGCAAGAAGCTCTAAATATGTCTGGCAGTCAATGGATTAAAAAAACATTTGTTACATAAGACAAGGCATTTACATAAGTAACATCATTACAATTCGCAACAATCAGCAACACAATCATATAGTAATGAAGTACTGAAAGTAAGAGTTCAATGATCTTACCTTCTGAAACTGTACAAGCTTCGTATGATGTTATCCATTCAAGAATGTTGTTGTACAGGTGAATATTTGTTTTTCACTGCTTATACATACTTTATCTGACATGCTTATACATACTATATCATTTTTCTGTATGTAATTCAATGGTCGGTTTGCTACAAATATTCTATTGGTTCTCTGGCATTTTCTGTTCTGCTTTGTGATGCTTAAGAGTATTATTTCTCGCCTCTGCCAACCTAACTAAATTGGAGCTTGAGTAAGAACGTGAATGAGTTCAAATGTTTTACACGTAACCGTTTTGAACAGTGGTGAAAAACGAATATGTTTTTTGAAAATGGTTTTGCCCCTTTCCCCTGATATAGGTTAAAAACTTAAACAAAAAGTTACAGTATTATTAAAAAAATCACAATTATTACATTAGCATGCATGTGAATGAATAGAAAAATAAGCGGTAAATTCAATTCATATTTAGTCCATAGTTTTAAATGGACTTTACTCAAGACATTTAAACTGCATACCAAATTTTATCTATCTAGTTCCTTACATTTTTTTAGTTAACGCGTTCTCTTGTAATCAGACATCATCCAGATTCCCAACAAATGGATTTCATTTAAAATTTGATAGAAATCAACAAATTTGGAGTAAAAACCACATAGTAAATTCCATTTGTCTATCTGGAAGCATTTTTGAAATATCATGCTTATAGACAGATACGTTCCTTGATTTCATTTAAGTGTATTTTGGATCCAGAGAGGTCTGAAATTCAGATATTTATTATAAAATATTTTTGCACATTATGCAAAAATGTAAAAAAGACTTTTTTTCGGTAAATGTAACCGAATCAAGTTTTCTTCTATGATTTCAAAATGATACTGTACTAGATCGAAGAGACTTCATCTTACTTGTAACCTACTTCTAAACTCATTTTCCAATTCCTACTATTAGTTCATACTCTAGCTATATATATCTTGTTCAAATTTTCATTCGTTAATAAAATACTTTTGATTCATCCACTCGAGTTCAAATACATGTTTTAAAACTTGTAGTGGATGGCACTCGATGTTAATACAGTTTTTTGTAAATAATTAATTCATTTATTAAATTTAATTAATTTTTTATACTTTATATAGAGTTTCAGCAGTTTATAATGAAAATTGAATTCGACAGGCAGTAAGTAACTCGACCGGTAAAATGCGAGAATTTCAGTATTTTTCGTGAGAAGGTGAAGAATGCAAGTTCAATTCACCTGCCATTTTGTAAATGGCTTGCAATATTACATATCGTCTCCTTCCGAAATAAGAATTGGTCAATTTTTCTGCCATTGATGATTGATTATATACCTAATTAGTATTAGATGTTAAGTTGGGAATGTATTTTTCTTTTACACATTATACATTTATTTAATAAAAAATGCTATAATATAACTAATATTAACATGCATAATTGAAATTATAATGATTTTTTTTATATAAAAGGAAAATAAAATGAATGCTATATTTCTAGTAAATGTTTATTCAGTTTCAGATTAACGGCGATTTTGGGTTACAGGACAATTAACCTATTGGATTAGATGTGACTTGAAAAGTATGATGGTCATATCTTATTTTCTGAAACATTTATCAATAAGATTTAATTAAAGTTATTTTGTTAATGCAGTTTTGGAAAATGCAGATTTTTAAAAAATAGAATTTATTTTATTTTCGGTTTTTTAATCTTTGAATTCTAATTCATCATTGTTAACATTTTCTCAATTTATTACCAGATGGCGCGAAAAGAATAGAAACAAAATTTAATAAATAAATTAATTAATTGAAATTTTTAGCCAAAGAGATTAAACAAATTGTCGTAATTGAGATGATGTAAGAGTGAAAAATTTCAAAACTCTATTAAATTGCGAAGGGAGGGAAATATCGATTACAAAATTCAGTCACCATAAACAATAATTAAATTAAAGGGAAAAAAATTATAAAAACTATTAAACATTCATGAAGATCTCTGATAACAAACAAGGAACCATAATGAAATAAAAAGTTTTTTGAAATAAAAATATGCACTCGTCGGGACAATTTCTTCATATTTAAAGAGATGCAATTTTGCATGATACCTATTAATAAGAAGGCCAGGATAGCTGTATTAATAGGGACTTGGATTCGTTCGGACTTGAATATAAGTTCGAGGCAGTTGAAGACTCTCCATCTGTGTAGTGGCTGACAAGCGTTAAGTCTATCGTGTTAATCCTTGCCGAAAGTAATACCACTAGGGGTACTGGGTCACAGGTGATCGTTCTCTGTTCCAGATCTAAATTACGATATGTGGATGGATGAATGAATGAAGTCCACCTCGTAAAAAGGGTTTGTGACGTGTGTGAGCGAGAAGTCAGACTTCTATCTTCGGGCGCTCAGAGGTCCATACTCTCAGAAGCTACTGCACCCCTGCTTTTGTGGAAAGAGGAACACGTGAGCAACAACAGCAACAACATATTAATAAGAATTAATGCCAAATTATAATTGTAATAGGTCTAACAATCTATTGCCGAAATAAAAGCGTCGATTTTACTGATTTACGACGATACAAAAAGATTTCACAGTTCTTTGCATTTTCATTTCGTTTTTTTTTCACAGTTCTACGTACATTTACACCGCAGTTACACTTAAAAAAATTAATATAACGGATACAAAATATTAATGATTTATTATTTATTTTGCAAAGAAAAATGCTTTCTTATAACCAAATACATTCCTTAGCTGAATTATAAGCTTACATCTCATAAATGCACGAAACGTAATAAATAAATTGATATTTAATAAGCATAAGTTTTTCTCGGAATCTAACTTTGCCTGAGGCGACTTTCATTTTTTAGTGCGCAAATGAAAATATTTTTATTTGCCTTTTTGGTTGAGTAAATATTTACCATCCGAAGAACTTAAGTTTATTTAGTATGAGTATTTCTGTTCAAATTTACCCAATTTTACTATTCTGACAGTGCCTTATTTTTAAAAGCTTAACTTTAAATAAAATTGAATTCCGCTATCTCAAATTTCGTGAGAACATTATTATTTTTGGGGCATTGTTTGTTTTAATTAATTTAATTAGTTTATTTAATCAATTATATAATTTAAGTCATTAACCAATTTAAACATATTTGAAACAATTATGCAACTATCAGAGTATGCATGGGTAGATATATCGAGAATCGGGTAAATGGCGGACATTCGTACCAAATTGTAACTTTATTTGGTAAAATGTCGCCGAATGTGTCACCCATTTTTACCCTTTTCTAATAACCGTAAAACTGGGAAATAGGAGTCCATAAGCAATAAATTGCCAATTTCCTGTCTGTTCATTTAGAGGCTTCAAAAATCTCAAATCAATAATACATCATGTTCTTACATAATAAATTTCTTTTAACAATAACAAAAAAAAATGTATGAACGTTGTTATTGACTTAAAATTTTGAATTAAAAATTAAATTTATATTTTTAAATGATTTTTTGGCGATAAGTCATCAAATATGACAACTTTCTCTATTATTTTTATAACCCTAAAAGCGAAAAAAATTAATGTCTCTAAAACGATAAATCGCCAGGCATTTTGAGGTTTCAAAAAACTCAAACCAAAACAGCATCATGTTCTCCCAAAGATATATATGTGCGAAAATTTCTAACTATAGTTTTAATTTTTCAGAATTTCTAAAATATATAGATTTCAGAATTTCATAACATGTTTATAAAATCCATCATTATAATAGAAGGAAGGTAATCTATATTATTTTAGATAATGGATATTGCATAATTTTTGCAAAATATATCGACGTGTATTAAGAAATTATTTTCCTTCGAGATGGAGCAAAACTTTGAAGATTAATTAACTAGTTGCTATCTCTTTGATCTTAAAACTTGTGAATAAAAAAAGAATTCTTCACAATGCAATTTCACGTTTAACCGAATTTTCTTGGATAGCTAATTGTCAGTTGCTAATGAAGGCTTTTTTGTTTTGACGCCTTGTTCTAGAGGAGAAATTTTATTCTGAGACCAAGTTTATTAAATTAATAAATTCTTAAGACCCTTTGAGAATTTTAATTATTTAAAGAGCAATGCAACAAATTCGTGTATTCTCAGAAGTGGTTTAAAATATTTTTTTAAATCTGTTTAGTTATGTTCAGTTTTATCCAGGTTCGTTTACCAATATATTAGATCGGATATAGTGAGATTTATCTATATAAATAAAAATGGATTACCAAATGTGCTGCTAAGCGCAAAACTCGAGAATGGCTCGACCAATTAGTCTAAATTTTTTAAAAAATATTTTTGTTCAGAAATTTCTAGAAAGAGAAAAAATGAAAAAAAAAATGTGTGGAAAATGGTAAAAACGAGACTTTTTTTACTTTCCCACCAAAAATGTTAATTTCACCACCGCCAAATTAATAAAATTTCAGTTTGTCCCCCCTCAACTAATGAGGTTAGGCTTAACATATTTTCGACCGATTACTTCAAAAGAGTTTTTATTTTCTTTGTTTTTGATGCATTTAAAACAAAACATTTTTAATTAATCGGTTTTTCGTATTCATTTTGAAATATTTTCGAATTAAAATGATACAGAATAGTAAAAAATATATATAATTTCTAAACTGTATTGCATTGCCTCAACTGGCATAGAAAACTCACGCATTTGCGTTGCCCCAATTGGCGTTGAAAATTCATGCATGTGCAGTTTGTTGAAATTGTTGACAACTGTGTTTTCATTTTAATTAAAAGTTTAAAAAATATGTGTATAATACTGGCCTAGCTATCTCAATTTCGATCGATAAATAAAATAGAATTGACTTGATTTTAAAGAAATATGGACTTCATTTGTGATTTTGCTTTATATCAGGTACACACTGTACCTAAATTGTTTTTAGGTTATTTGTGTTTTTTTCCATGCGTACGAAGTCGCGGATAAAAGCTAGTATATATATATATATATATATATATATATATATATATATACAGTGGTGGATTTTCAACCATTCAGACTGCTCAGCTTGACGGATATGGTATTCCTGATTCCTTATTAGATAAAATATAATTAGCTATCAATTTAATTAGTTTTATAATATTCTAGTGGGAAATCTTATTTTTTTGTTACACAATTTTAATGTTATATTTGCGTTATGGTTTCTTTTAAACAGATTAGAAAAATTATATGTGTTCATGTATAAGAAAATTATTCACTAATATCTATCTATATTTCATACTTTGAGTTACTTATAAAATACAAGAACACATAGTAAGTATTAATGAAGGTTAATTTTTCGGAAATTGAATTTAAATGAATCTTCATATAAATTATTATTAACATCGTGTAAATCAAATTTAAAGGGATTTGAAATTTTTGTGTATGCAATGATAGAATGAAAATCGATTTTTCATTTATTTCGTTAAGTATAAAGTTTTGTAAAATTTTTATTCGTAGAAAGAATAAGAGGTGCATATTCTGATTGAAAACATATATTTTTTACACTTTCTGAATCGAATCTTTGGTTAATTAATTGATTATAATATCGATTCCATATTAGAAGTGTAACTTGTAATTCTAGAAAAAAATTTTTTGAAGAATTTGTTCCATAAAAAAGAATTATGAAACAATTAACCCTTTGCAATTCGAAAAATAATCAGATGCTAAACTATTCACTTAATACAAAGATTTATTTATTGCTGTGAAAAATAAATATACGTGATTCTTTCAAGTCGAATTTCTTTGAAAAATGAATCCACATCTCCTAACCATTATGTAGGCATTTTTAATAATTAAATTTGAAAAATGAATAAATAAAACGCCAAAAATGATGCACAATCTTGAATAGTGAGTCAGAGGCACCATCGGAGTGCAAAGGTTTAAAGATTAAGAAAAGAGGGAAAATAATAACAATAAAAGATGATTTGAAAGGAGATTATTTTGTAAGAAATGTTTTTAATGAATAATACATAAATCAAAATAAGCATGTAAAAATACAAAGAAAAGGGATTCACTTTAACCACTTAACTGGTTTATTTTCTTTACTGGCTAATAAGATAGCATCTTCTATTTTAGGAATATTTTCTTATTTTGTTTCAAATGGCAATCCATTGAATACATGACTTATCTATTTATTCGAAGTAATTTTCATATTGAATTATAATCATTATGAGTGGTTTATTTTTAGCTTACAGCTAAAAAAAATTCAATAAATCAAAAAATTCAATAATGCACGTACGGCATACGGGCAAACCAGTTTAGGGGTTAATTTGAAATTTCAAGCAGCCCAATTTCTTCAATAAAAATGCTTGAGTAAATGTTCAGTAAATTGAAAATTATTCATTCAAGAGGATCCTGAAGAATGAAAGCCTTGCCACTGAGTTGGTAAGTAGATATGCTATTGGCAATGCTATCCCACTGAGGGGCACCACAGAAATGAGGATGAGAGCATGGTTGTTGCTTCTCGTTGCCAGTACAGAAATGGTGGCGGTCAGATACCTTCTATCGATGACAGTGCACAATTGCCATGAAAAAAGTTTTTATCGTAGTTGGTGATGACATTTAAAATTCATCTATAGTTCCCGCCAGTGTTGCTATTGACGTAGTGTGGTAATTCAATTTGTTCTGTGTACTTTTAAGCTGGTCGGAGTAACCGTTTATGGTTATAGTAATGACTATGCTGCTTTATCGCTGAGGTGCGAAGACTATTTACTAGTTTATAGTAAATATGCTGAAAGATATCAAAGTAATCTCTGGATATTCACCAATTATTGCATTTTATTATTTTGACGTTTAAACCATTTATAAAATACCCAAAGAGTGTCAAGTTTTTTATTCAAACAGAATTTCCCGATACTTTTATATTTTTTGTTAGAAAAGGATAATTTTCACAGTCTGTAATGACAATTTCCAACGCATATGAGGCGTATATTTAAGAAAATTTTCTTAAAATAGAGGAATAAGAAAAGGTATTTATCGCTGGTAAATATACTGGTATCTATTTATCTCCGTGTTTTGTTTCGTTTATATCTTTTGGCGCGTTTTATATTCCCAACAACCAAAAAAGAAGCCAATAACAATATATCTTTATTTTTTGCAATCTATTCTACCCATTATTTCTTTATTTCGGGATAAGATTCATGAATGATAGGCATATATAGTGCCTACTCTACATTTAAATACCTTAATGCCGGTTTTATACTCGCCCAGTCTTAAGATGGTAAGTAGGCAGTGCCTGTGTAGAAAGGCTGATGGGAAGTAATTGTCCCGACGGGGCAATTGCAAGCCGCTATATTGTACCTTTTCTTACTGCGCATGCACTTGTAGAATTTGGCGGGTTTTTTGGTGTGAAAAAGTTGATACCTTATCATAGATTAATTCCAACATTTTTTGTTCTTTCTAATTTGAAGTGTTTTTTAAAAATTTGATCTACCATTTTTTATCTATAGTTTTTTAAATTTAGGTATGTTGACCTATTTTTTTTATTTTGCCATTATTTTTAGTATAAACATCCATCATTTAATACGATACGCAGTGAAAAAGAAAAATGCAAGGAAGCCAAAACGGCAATTTATAACCCAGCATGGAATGCTTGAATCTATCTTATGAAATTGTGGCAAACATAAATCAGTCTCTTTCTGCGCATGCGTTGCCTACTGGCCGTCTTATAACTTCCCGAGTGTAAACTCTGCATTACAAAAAAAATCATCTTAAAATAACCTTTTATTTTTATTTTCTCCATTATAATTTCGACAATCGTTGTAACTTTGTTTATCCTTTTAATGCAAAGCATACTTTAACTAAGAATCTAATATAACAAGCCATAATTATATTTTTAATCGATAATTTTTTTCATTCGTTTTTAATTTTGGATCTAATTAGAAAGAAAATACAAACTCTCATTTTATCAAGAAAATACAAACCCTCGAACAAACTCTCATTAAGTAGACTGTTATTTATCATCTTAAGGATGTGCAGGACTGGGATAAGTTTTAATATTTTAAAGCCTCTGTTATAAATTTATTATCACGCAAAATATTTTAAAGGTTAATTTGTAACAATATTTATCAATTACCTTTCAGACAGGATAATTAATGTTTCAGTAAATATAATCTATTAGCAGTTATTTTTTTTAAAAGTAGATGTTATAATTTATCATTATTACTAACCATTTCTAAATGCAATTATTTAACATTGCTAGTGCATTGATACTGCACTTGAATGGATAGGAAATTTGATAAGTTTAATTATCATAGTTCATACAGTTTTAATAGTATTAATGTCTCGTATTTTACGACACATCAGCTACGTGATTTAGTAAATAAAAGTATTGAAACTTTTTATTTATTATTGCCAATTTTTAGTGTTTTGTTGTGGCTGGTACCAGAGACTCAGCAACACAATCAGAAGATTACAGATTCAATTCTGGATTTAAATAACACACGTAGTAAATAGGTTAGCAAACTTAGAAGATATCTTCTTCATCTGATCATGGATCAAAATGGTAAGCTCTGTCTCAGAATCAAACCATTCTATTTAAATTGAATTGGCTTTGACATTCGATTTAATTTTCAGTTTATTGGACTTTGGATAATAATTGTGCAGCTTATTATCTTCATATGAGGTTTAAATGTAATTTTAAAATATTCTCTTAAAATAGGTATTTCGATTGTGATCTAGAATTATGATGGATGAATGGTAGGTTACAAACCCGTTTCGATTCTATATGCAATGACTATTTATTCTTAGTGTGAATTAAATTTTATCGGACCATAATCCTAATAGGACTTTAAATTCATTAAAAAATTACCTGAATTTATACATATTTGAAAAATAATTATCTTTCAGTTTAGATTAGTAACATTAGTCTCATATATTAATCAGTCAACTGACTGAGAGTCAAGAAAATTTACTGTATTTTTTTAAATCAATGAAAGAATATATCTATTATTCCATTCAAGTACTTGTGGTATTCTTATCGTATCCCATTAGTTACAGAAATATGCATTGCACATGTAGTGAACAAACCATGAAAATACATTACACATTTGCATTACATGGCTTTGCGGGCACATAAACAGTCTTGCCGAAATTTTTCAAGAAAATTTTGCATAAATGGGGTTGAATTTCGTGGATGCAGCTTTGGATGCATGCGTGTTTTGTTGGCATAGACTTTTGGCCTCAGATAATCACATTAAAAGAATACAATGGTGTTAAATCACACGATATAGGAAGCCAATTCTCAAATTTTTTAGCTATGGCTTCCAGAATTTCCTTATTTTTGAAATACTATTCAACAAAAACAACACACACACGCGCACCGCACACGCACACACACGCACACACACACACACACACACACACACACACACACACACACACACACACACACACACACACACACACACACACACACACACACACACACACACACACACACACACACACACACACACACACACACACATTCTATCATGTAACGATCCATTTTTAGTAAATTTAAACCATAAACCATCAAATTGATTTTTAATTTGGTTATCAATACTTTATTCCATAAATGATGGCTTTTTCAAATCAAGCGTTAGTTTTGGGTCACCCTTTATTAGCTAACTCAACCAAGAGGCATTTGTATTTCTCAAACGAATCAAAGGAAAATTTCATTTCTCCTCATTATTTCTGTTGTATAATCGACCGCTCTAGAATAAACAGCTTATCCGAGACACAAAAGACGGTTTATTCCCTAAGATAATATTTTCCCAATGCCATCATAAATATTAACTTCATAAACCTGCTTTATTATTCAAATTCATTCAATCTAGGAATGCGGAGACGTTATCATTATGAACCAGCGGGTCTGGTTTCCTGTATTATTTTTCCAATAAGAGGAATGATGGCACTTTCTGTGCTCGAAAAATAAAAGCGAGACATCGATAGAGAAACTAAGATTAGAATATGGTATATTAAGCATAAATATACTGGTTGGTGGCAAAAAATAAGTTTTCTTTTTTGGGGATAGCTGCCGTTATAACTAATGAATAAGATGAAACCAAATTTGATATATGGACTATGGAAAAGATGGAAAGCTTCGTTCTATATTAAGAAAGGATCATAATTTGACAATGAAATATCTTCTAGTGTATTGAAGATTGTGATTTGCTGTCCATGAAAAATCAATTACATTTAGTAAAATCTATTTTCTTGCACTAATTGTGACAAATTGATTCTAAAATTCGCCAAAAATGTCTCCAATCAGAGATTTTTGTTACTATTTTTCCAATTCCTACTACTAGTCAGTACTTTCCCGTTAATAAAATACTTTTTATTCAACCACTAAAGTTCAAACACATTTTTTTAAAACTTGTAGTGGATTATACTTGATGTTAATACAGTTTTTTTTCAAATATTAATACATTGATTTTTTTAATTAATTAAAAACTAACTTTCTTGTCAAAAATCTCTATTTCTCCATCGCCAAATGAGTAAGACTTCTGCTTTTCCCCCCCTCACGCTATTGAACAGCTTAACAAGTTTTCGAGCTATTATTTCAAAAGATTCTGTTCATTTTCTTAGGGTTTGATACTTTTAAAATTATACATTGTTAATTCATAGATTTTTCGGATTAATTTTTGAATTAAAATAAATCAGAATAAAGTAAATTAAAAATTTCTAATCTGTTGTTTTGGCCAGACATAATTTTTTGATAAGTTATTTATACTAATTGTAATTATTTAATAAAAAATAACCAAAATAAAAAAATTGTTGATCTAAGTAGGAATTGACTCTAAAAAATTATTATTTTTTATTTTACTTGTTTTTATGGAATTTATTGTACCATGCCTTCGACAGACTACGTGTGAAATTTGTTTTTATTCCGTTCATTACCTTTAGTTACAGATTTCCTAAACAAGGAAGGATATTTTTATGGCCAGCCTGAGTTATAAATATTTAGACAACTTCGGCAACCATTTTGTTCACCTTGATTACCGACATTTTAAACTGTTAAATGATGTGGGGAATGCATCTATTTGAACACATTTTTCCCCTTGTTATTTGATATAACTAAAAAGCATGAATTAAATTGTATCACCTTAAAGTAAATTAAAAAAGGTTATACATTACAAAATAAAAGCATTAATTAAAATAACACTATCTAATTAAAAAATTGACAAAACCACGCGATTCAGTGTGTTGATGGAAAAGTTTAAATTTCATAATAACGTTTATAAATATCGTTATATATAGCGTTCACGTATATCAAATTGAATAAAAACTACTATTAGAATTATGGGCAGATTTCTTCTGAAATGAAAATGATATAATTTAAAAAGTAATAATTTTCGTCTTATGATAATGCAAAGTTATGGGCATCAATTTTCGCAAATAATCTTGATAACCTAATGATCTTTTGACAACGGTTTAGTCTTTTTAAGATATAGATTGAACTTTCTGTTTGAAGCCTATTTTCTTATTCCGTTAATGTCTTGTTTCCTCTGACTGAATGTATTTTTTGGTATCATGAACCATTTCTCGCATTTTTTTTGCAATTTCACTTGTTAGCAATGTGAATAATTGAATTTAATATGAGTTTATTATCATTTGAGAACATGATGTTTTAGTTTGAGGTTATTAAACTTCAAAATGCGTGGGCAATAAATTAACGTTTCATCACTTTTGAGGCATTAGGTTTTCGCTTTTAGGGTTATTAGAATATAATCAAAAGGTTGTCACATTTGGTGATTAATCTTCAAGAAAATCACTTAAAAATGGAAATTTAAGTTTTAATTCAAACGTTTATCACAAGCATCGTTATTACATTTTTTTTATTGTTAAAACAATATTTTTTTTTTGTTAAAATGTATTTGTTGAGGCTTGCTTGGACTGCGGTTTTTGAGGCCACAAAGTTGACGGGCAAAAAATTGTCGATTTATCGCTTTGGGGGCATTCACTTTCGGCTTTTAGGGTTATTAAAAAATAATAAAGATGGTTGTCCCATTTGGCGATTGATCACCCACAAAAAGTTACAACTTGGCATTGATCTCTGCCATGTTCGCAATTCTCGATATATCGACGCATGCGTATTCTGATAGTCGCATGATTGTTTAAAATATGTTTAATTTGGTAAATGATTTAAATTAATTAAGACAAAAAATGCCTTTAAAAATAATAATGTTCTCGCATGATAACATGAAATTGAGATAGCAGATTTCAATTGTTTTCTTAATGTTGTTTTTAAGAATTTATTTTTTATATATTCGTGTTTCTGTCTTCATAATACTATCAGTCCTGCTTTCGATAGTATTGATTCGAATTCTGTTTGAGATACATCATGAACAATCAATTTGTAACCTTATAGGATGGCTATAATATAATATGAGTAGTCTGGAGCTCTATTTAAATCAACAGGAGTTTACTAGAGGACATACGTTTGCATATATCTCCTAGTAAATATACTTGTGTATTATAAACCGTTGGTATTGATATGAAAGAGTCTATTAGTGTGGTATCTTTGGTCTTTCTTTTTTGTTGATTACCTGCAGGAATTCGATTAAATACACAATCAACAAAAACGGAATATGCACTTTGGAAGCTTTATTCCCAGAAGGTTAAAATAAAAATTTAGCTCAGAATTACACTTGTATATACAAAAGCTCGTATCAGTTTTCATATATTTATTTAAGTGATAACATTTTTGAGTTATTTAGGTTTATACGCTTGTGAAAACATAGACGACTCCAATAATGAATCTTATTCTTCTCAGGACGTTCAAAAAATAAATTAATCTGATACAATTAGGCCATATATATTTTATTGACAAGTCCTCTACAATGCATTAAAATACACATACCAGCACTAAATTTCTCTACAAAATCTTACAGTCGCTGAAGACATCTGTCGGAAGTTGGCACTAATTGTTCGATGCACTGACAGTAGAGAATCGCTCCTTAGTGATGGAGTTTAGAACAACTGTCTGAACACTGGTCGTCGTCGGAAAATGGAATGAGCACTGCCAATGATATTCCCAAGTTCTGTGTGAGAAGCTGACTCTGCAATTACTGAGAATAAGGTATTCCACCCGCTTCCCAATGTGCGATGTGCTCTCCGTTGTTGGCATTCCTTGCCTTCCCACATCGCAAAGTGAGCATCGATTAAGTTTGTTCGACTGCCTTCGAACTGCTTTCACCATTTCTTAATGGCTGGACGTGACATTGCACGTGCCCCATACACTGCCAATATTTCTCCTGTGAATCTCTGTTTTCGTTAAACGTTTTGTCTACAAAAAACATACAGTTTCGTGTACTTAAACGTTGAATTAAGTTTTCAGCTGACGAGATATTCGTTTCTTGTACTACGCAGCAACAGTTTTCACTATCCGAATGACTTTGCTACCGTTGTAAGTCGTGGGACTCAATTATCGTCTGCGCAAACTTAACTCTTATTTCGTCAGGATGCCATCTGTGGATGAATGAGTGCAACTTTCTTTGTGAACACCCTTTGTAAATTTCATTCATATCTACTATTTAGATTTTAAATTATGTACCAAATTTCATCTATCTTGTTTCCTTCATTTTGTAACCGTGCTGAATTATTCGAACAACCTTACAGACTGCCCGTCTTTGGATGGATTTCTTTAAAAATGTGATAGAAATCTACACATTTGATTTAAAAGAGCTAAAAATATTAAATCCGTTTAAAGCAATTTTGAGTAAGCAGGTTAACAGGTAACAACATGAATAATACTAAAAAAAAATTCAAACTAGATTGAAGTAGATTTAAAGCATGAATATTTCTCAAAATCTGAATTTTCAATTTTTTTAGACAGGAGTATTTTTTTTATTGTGCTTCGTATCCCAGAAAGGTAGAATATTTTTAAATAGTTAGAGTACATATTACAGAAATCTAGATTTACACAGCAAATTATATCTTCCAATCCAGAACTAAGCGGAATTAAAATTAAATTTTTTAAAAAATCTATGGTAATATCAAAAAATTCAGACAAAATATGTTTATCATTTTTACTTCTTAATGAATGACTCTTTCCGAAAAAAAATTCACTCTTATTATTTATCGCTAAATCATTCGTGTAATTGCCGGTTGTGGCATTTAAATCCATTCAATTAATTTTCTAGCAAATAGACTTAATTAAAGTACATCGGCAAGAATGGAAAAGAAAATTTTCATTGAGTTGTTGAAGTATTCAATTACGAATTTGAATTAAGTTCGTATTTCCTTTCCCCTTTCATCCTTTGTGACTCTATCTCATGCAAGTCCTCAAGCAATGAAATTCAATAAACCCTGTTTAATTTCGAAACGAGTGCTTTAATCAATTGCTAAACACACTCAGATTTATTTATACAGACGCACTTGATTCAGGGAATGGATTTTAGTTAAACAAATCTACAGAATTTTCTTCCTATTTTCAACAAAGAAAATCTGCTTCAATGATCATCTGTTTAATTAAATCTAATTTCTAAGAATACTCTTGAAAGTATCAACTATATTGAGCTGAGCCGGCGTCCTGGCATAGAAGTTGTGCGTCTCCCCTGTAATCTGGAGGTCTCGGGTTATGAGTCCCAGTTCTGACATGGTTGTTCTTCTGGGCTCTATCTGTAAGGCGTGTGAGTGTGCTCCTTGTGAAAAGGGGCTGTGCAAGCGAATGTGATGAGTAGCAGAAGTCGTACTTTTAGCCCTAGTTGACGCTACTACAAAACAAAAGACGCTCATTAGGCTTACATCACTGACTACCTCAGCGAGCTTCCATGGCAGGTGTCATAAGAAACAGCAACATATTGAGCTGAATCTTTTTGTCTTTAAAAACGTAATCAATTCTCTCATTATAAATAAAATTTATGTATATTTTGGTCTTGAGTTTAGTTATTTTAACGACCAGTTGCAAAGCAACACTAGAGTTATTATGGATTGGAGATTTTGAACCTCGGTCAGATGACGAGGAAAACATCTCCACACCACACCAGCAGAAGGACGTTTTACCATGACATATTTAACGTGCAACAAACCCCTTACTCGATGGGTTCTTCGGTGGAATCGGGTCTCGAACTCGAAATCCAACGGTTCACGAGCCGAGACCTTACCACCAGGCCACTGCGGTTCCATGTTTGTCTTGAGGCCACTCTGCTGTCTGTTACACATTTATAGTTTAAAAATTCTTTATTTCCAAAAGATCCATAATTTAAATTTGAATAAATCACACAATCAACTGTTTAATGGGTTAAAGCGAATTGGCTGACAAACGTCAGAAAAAAAGCGGATTGGGTTTTATTCTCTATCAGTGCTCCTAACTAGGGTTATTCAAAAACTGAAAGACTGATTTGTCCGTTTGCATGTAATTATTGATATAATAAGACAGGTGGCCTCTAAGCACTTTTTAATATAGATGTTGGACATTTGGTGAAAGATCCATACAGAAATTTATTTCGGTTCCGAATTTTTATGGCGTCCTTAAGTTTTTCCAGTTCCGCATCAGGATCTCAGTAAACGAACCGATTCCAACCCGATCTTTTTAAAAGTTTCGTGATTTATGGTTGGCAGCAAGTATAATGCAAATTTGAATTCTATTTAAACTCGCCTCGTGTAAGCATTTTTTAGGCGGGATATGAGAAGTGGTTTCAGATCTTCGGTCGAGGTGGGAGAGAAGTCATATGTGTGAAACTAGTTTTTTTGCTTTGTCATTTTAAGATAGTTTCTGTAAGGTTATTTAAATTTTAGACAGAAAGGATTAATGGTTCGAATCTGTTGACCAAGGTCTGGTAATGTTAATTTGAGTTTTGATTTTAATATTTGCATATTATCAAGCTAGAACATATTGTTTTTGGATGAGATTGGAGTCGGCAAAAGTTCGTAAGCGAAAAATAAAAATTTTATTATCTGCACAAGCATATATATATATATATATATATATATATATATATATAATCGGTTTTTAATAACGTGTTGCCATCGCATTTACAAAAACTCCGATTTTAAAAAATAATGTCCACACGCAAATAAAACCTATAAAAATGTCATTTTGAGCACGTGATGATATGATATGAAAGGAAATAAGTAGGAAATGGGATATTTTTTGAACAATAAATGCGAGACAAAGTTTTTTGATCGTTTGCAATAGTAAAGTGACTCATTCAATGAAACAATTAAAATGAATAGAAATATAATTTAACTTGCACAAGCACTTGGTGCTTGGCCGTTCAAGAAATGATGTTCTAACATGATGCTTTAAAATACGCATATCAGATTTCATTTTAAACTTTTTTTTATTTTGTTGTTTTACAGAATTATCTTCATTTTTTTGTTTATCATGTATCTATAATTATTTCCTTGTATACAAAGTGTAAATGCCAGTTTACCTTTTTAAACTTTTCGGATTAAAAAAAAATAGTTTGTTGAATTGTGTCTGCGAGTTGGAAGGGGGAAATCTGGTATTTAATGTTATACTAAATTCAAGCATTTCTATCGCCTAATTGAACGCCATGGACATTCCATGGCGCTCGGCACTACTATGTTATTGTCTATCAATATCAGTTTTCCTTCATTAAGCACTACAACGTATGTCACGTTTGACAGATAATATTTCTCACTCAGATATTCTCATTAAATACTGTTTTAGTTTCTTAGATAAAAAGGCATATATTTATGGCGTAAATTCAAAACTCAAAGCCATTTTCAAAAAAAACACACCACCTCTTTTATTGAATTCTAAGAACTACAATTTTTTGTTAATTTTTTACACCGTTGCCACTCGGAACAAAACAAAAGCTGAAACAAAGATAATATTAATAGATGTAGAGAATCAACGCGACAACGTACATAAATTTCGTACATGGGTGTCTGAAAATAAAATTATGAATGTTCAAAAGTTTCAGGTCCTTCACTAAGGGCTGCAATTTTAGGCAGGAGAGAGAAAGCCTTTATTAGTGACCAAGCAGATGATGTTTCGAGAAGACTACTCCCGCTGCTTAGTTTTTTTGTCATTTGTTCTCTCAATTAATAGCATTAAGCAGTACAAAACCACATTGAAGCGAGATATTAATAGTTTCGAACACTATTGAGTCAGATTTTTGATATTTTTTTTTATCAGAAAGGCTTCTTAGGCAGAAATAATCAGGAATGCCGCAAAACCTCTCTGCATCTTTTACTTAAAATTAGATACAGAAAAGAATATTTTAAAAATTCGCCAGTAGTATATTATCCAAAGAATAGGTTATTTTATTTCCTTTTTCTCCAATCTTTAAAATTTTATTGAATACTAGCCTTTACCCGCAACTTCGAACACATGGAAAAGGACACAATTAGCCTGAATACAATTTATTTACACTGTGTACCTGTAATAAAGCAAAACAGCAAATCAAGTCTATTTTATTTATTAATCGAGATTGAGATGGCTACAACAGTATTATTATACACATACTGTTTGAAATTTTTATTGAAATGAAAATACAGTTGTCAACAATTGAAACAAACTGCGCGAATTTTCAACGTTTAATTAACTGTTTTAATTTTAAATACATCAAACAGTAAGAGAATAAACAGAATCGTTTGAAATAAAAGGTCAAAAACTTGTTAAGCCTTACTCATTTTGCTGTGGAGAAATGAAGTTTATTGGCTAGAAAGTTAGTTTTTAATTAATAAAAAAATTACCACTCAATTAACCAGAAAAATAGCAGCCTGTGTCGTATTCTAGACATTAATCTATCTATGTGCTAAGTTTCACCAAATTTCATTCAGCGGATCTGGTGGGATTGACTAACATCATCCATGCATCCATCCATCCAAACTTTCACATTTATAATAGTAGATATGACCGAAAAAAAATATAACTATCTGTCAAGAAATCGATCACTATTTTTTTTAATCACTTCTCTTTAAATTTTTGCAGCACATCTCCTTATAATCCTTTTTTCACTTTTCCTGGACTTTAAAATAGGGGTAAATAAATTCGATGCAGATTTGTTCTGAAGATAATTTTTATAAAATGATGAGTATAAACGAAAATATTGCCTTTTTACTGCCTCACAGCTTTTGTATGTTACTTGTATCTAATCTTTAAAAAATAAGAAAGAACTTTTGTTTTTTATTCGCTCTTCCTTAATTTACTTTTTTTTCAAAGATTTCTTATTCTCTATCTAATGCATTAAATCTGGAAATTTATTGCTTCAGATATTGGATTTTTGCAGTATCTAAGTGTAATAAAAATCACGTTATTTTGAACAATCTAGTCGAATTTATATTGAATATTAAATGTTTGAGTCACATGCATAGCGATTTATCGTTTCGAAAAAATACCTTCCTGTTGTTTATTTTTAAAGTGTTTTTGTGGAAGTAAACAGACAATAAAAACCAACTTAAAATAACTTTAACAATAATGGAAAGTAGTTCCATTTTAGATTTCACTTTAGGGTTTTTATATTTTAAAATGTTTCGCTGATGAAAGCCAATTGATTTTCGGACATAATAAATTTGGAATTTTTTATGTATCACTTATTACAAAATTTATGAGTTTTAATTATTCCCTAGACGCGATTATAAAGATGTGCAAAATGAATGTATTTCATTTGTACAATGGCTAGCTACTATATGCTTATTATTTTGTGTATATTTTTTGCAATATTTCGTAACTCATTTTCTTGAGACATCCATGCTACATATTGTCTATTATAATACTATATTGACTATGAACTTGCAATGTTTAATTATAATTGTTTAATTGCATTTAATTAGTGAAAAAATAAGTTGAAGATTATATTCTTGCACATTTTGAACGTTAATACTTGATATTAAGGTAGGTATTTACATTGAAAAGTAGAAATAACAAATATTTTCTCAGAAAAAAATACTAATATTGAGTTTAAGTATTGATTATCTGAGTAATTATTAAGTATTGAATTTATTGATCAATACTTCAATATATTGAGTTTCTGAATAGGCATCTTAAAATCATTCGAACTTTGTTTCTAAGTGTTTTTTTTTTCCAGAATTTACATTAATTGTTAAATTTTTTAATGTAGTGTTATAATGGTATTTTACTTATTTAAATACCATTTTCCCAAATTCTAAGTATTTCCAGAATTTTCTTACGAAAATCCTCTCAAATGAAATTCTACTGCAAATTTTTTGTTCAAGATTGTTATAATAATTTGACAATGCGTTCTGCGGCTTCTGAATTAGGAAATTAGAAATTTACTGATTTAGAAATATTTTTAATGCACGCTCCAATCTGTAAAAAATAAATTAAAAGTTTTATTTCGTTTAACAGTTGAACCCCAATAAATAAAGATTGGACACCAGGAGAGCTTCTTTGATAGTTTAGGAAATAAGAAATACGTGAAATTATTCAATAAGCAAGATTTTGAGCAAATCATTTCATAAATTTTTCAACTATCAATATACTTGTTTTATATCACGTTTTAGTTAAAGAAAACCCTTAATTATTTAAATAAAAACAATTTTATTACCTAACTACTACATTTTGGATTCATTGATGCTTTTTCCCAATCAATTTTGTAAATAAATTCAAAACTAATGACAACTTTACATCGTTTTTCCCAAAAATTAATCCCAACGCAGTTACATATATTAAATGCACACAGAATGGATCTATTTAGCTCAAAATCATCAATGAAAACAGTCCAGAAAGATACAATTATTAATTTTCTGAGCTATATAAGGCAAAATTGAATTGTCTCTGCTAAACATATCCCCATTACACAAGGGATACGAGATTCTATGCGTTCAAAATATTTCTATTTGCAACTAATATGTATATATACCTGCTCACGAATCTGACAACTTGTTATACGCATCACTTTATCATGACGCTCATTGGATGTTAATAAATATTCAACCCGTCGCACAGAATTCCAGCTGCATATTGATACGATAGGGCCTCCATTTTCAAACAGGTGCGAGTCATACCAAGCATTTGATCGCGTAATGCAAACGAATTTAAATCGATTGCGAGTAGCAGTCACTAATGGAAGACACTGCGTCTATCGCGAGACGGGATCAGAAGGTAATGACGGACAGACAGCCAGATTGCGCCTCCAAATGGATGATTGAGTTTGGTAACTTAGAAGGCAGCCTCCTTGCATGTACGACTTCGAGACAATTAAGTGTTGTTGGAAATGCTTCGGAAGCTCAGGGTTGCCTTTGAATTGTCGTTGTTACTAATGGCACTTGCCATAGACAAATTTAGCCGAGGCATCAGCAAGTTTTAAGCCGAAAAGAACGTCTCTTGTTTTGAAGTAGAGCCAATTAGGGCCAAAAGTACGACTTAGCTTCTATTTCATCAGGCTTGCACAGCCTCTTTTTATAGGGGGGACATTCATACACGTTACAGATAGAACATAGAAGAACAACCATGCCCCTCTTTAGAGCAAACCCCTCCCCCTCTTTAGAGCAAACAATATTTTTTACATTCATACATGGAATATATCACCAAAAACAGTTTACTTGCATATCGAATCGATAAGAAATATTAGCCATTGGTTTCATGAAAAATCGATCCTCC
Organism: Argiope argentata; assembly: GCA_026289955.1. Taxonomy (NCBI): domain Eukaryota; kingdom Metazoa; phylum Arthropoda; class Arachnida; order Araneae; family Araneidae; genus Argiope; species Argiope argentata. Next base: position 3,408,654 of record JAOUZG010031473.1, on the reverse strand, counting down.
TATTAACCCAAGTTTTTGCCACTCATCCCTGCAACATCCTTCCTTCAACTCTTCAGTCGTTTAGAGCCAGAAAGCGAGAAGAAAAAATAAACTCGAAGCAGGGATTTGTATCGGAGGTTTAAAAAAAAGACAAAGATAAGCCAAGTTAAAGAAAAATATTGTCTCTTCAATGCCTCGTAGAACTCGTGTGCTGCTTGCAGTGCAGTGCTCTCAGGAAAAGAAGAAAGAACATCTTTTTTTCCTTTATTTTGTCCCCTTTTTTACTTTCTTATTTTATTTTTCTTCCGTCAAGGACTTTAAATCTAGAATGTTTGCTGCTCCAAATATTGGATTTTTACAATGCCTATAAGAGGGGTAAAAGATGGTAGTTTCGGCGCAATTGTTAAAAGCATGTTCGATATGGCATTTCTGTTCGGCACGCCTACAGGCAAGGGGTATTCGTTTCCGTCATATTTAAAGTGCCTTTTTTTGTGAAAATGTGACACCAGCTTTGTAAATAAAGTTTCGATTATCTTGAAACTCTTATTCTTCGAGGTAAGCTTTGGGAATAATTTTAAAGCACATTTTATCTTATAAATTCTGATTATTTTATGAATGTCTCGAATGTAATTCAAATACGTTTTTAGACTATATGCCTCAAAGGTTTTTTTCGGATTCATTTACTTTATATGTTCTTTAAAAATCGAAAAGGCATAAGCATTTTTTCGCTTTTTGTTTGTAGAGAAATTTTGATTATTGTCTGAAGTGATCAAGTGTATCATAGAAATGAAGCTGATGAAAATAGGCGGATCATAAGTCTTTGTATTTCAGGAATAAATTCCGGAATCGTATTTTTATCTCTGTCTGATTTAATGTCCATGTGCTTGTCAGTACGAAAATTTCAAAAATTCCTTGATGAATGAAATTTGAATCGCCACTATATTTCAAACTTCAAGATTTGTATTAAAATTTGTACATATTTTTAAACGCAATTATCCTAAACACGTTATTGACATGCATATTATTGATATGTAAAGGACGTGTTATTAACATGCATATTATTGATATGTAAAAGACGTGTTATTGACATGCATATTATTGATATCTAAAAGACGTGTTATTGACATGCATATTATTGATATCTAAAAGACGTGTTATTGACATGCATATTATTGATATGTAAAGGACATGCTATTGACATGCATATTATTGATATGTAAAGGACATGCTATTGACATGCATATTATTGATAAGTAAAAGACGTGTTATTGACATGCATATTATTGATAAGTAAAAGACGTGTTATTGACATGCATATTATTGATATTTAAAAGACATGTAATAGAACTGCAAAAGACCGATTCTTGTTGTTTTTTAACCGTTCCTCTTTCAAGGGTTGAAAATTTTTAGTCGTGATTTTTAAGCAAAAGCATTTTTTCTATATCGTTCAAAATATGATATTTATTTTTTGTCATTGTATTATTCACTGAAATTATGCACGTCACGAAATTGCTCAGTGCAAATATTGATAATGTGGAAAGCATTATCAATATTTACTAACTAAACTAGCACGGTACATAATTGAATGCATATATTTTATTTTGCCTTTTTTTCACGCACAGATATTCGTGATTTCAAGAAGGCATGAAAATCATTTTCTGTGTTTGAAATTCTAGAAATTTTTAATAACGAATTTTAATAGACAGTACGATAGAAAGCTTTGAAGAGACAAGTGCCGTTACTTTGTGTTGTTTTTCAACATTGATTAACCTTCGTTTTTGTCATTATGCTATGACTATTGATGAAATTTTTTATGGGGTACCTATAATATATTAAGAATCATACATAGTTAATACGGGATACATATTGATGATGACATGTCCGCTTTACAACGGATAGAGGGGTGCAGTAGCTTCGGAGGGTATAGACCCCAGAGTCTGTACCCGTCCGTGTCCGAGATGCAGAAGTTTGACTTCTAGCTCATATGATGATGGTGTATACACACACTCGCTTTCGCAACTCCTTATTACAGGGTGAATCATTCACACGCCTCACAGATGTAACACAAAAGAACAACATTGCCCTAGTCGGTACGCAAATCGAACCTTGTATGCCCAGATCAAGGGGAAGACGAGCTACCTCTGTGCCAGGAGGCCGGCATGGGATATATATATATATAAATTGGAGTTTCAAGTCAAACCTTAGTTAATAATAGATAACAGAAATATAAAATATGTTGTTGTTGGGTCGAGAACTCTGACCAATCTGTCAGCGATTTAGGTCGAATGACCGTTTCTTGTTTTTTCAGTAGCGCCAACTAGAGCCAAAAGTAAGTCTGATTAATGTCATTTGATTTCAGTTAAGAATTGAATATTCTTTTGATTTGGTGCGGGAAAAAGTAGCTTTTCCACAAAGCTATACAAAAATTAAAAAAAAAAAGAATCTATAGCAACAGGTCTCATTATAAATTAAACATAGCTTTTGATTTTCAATGACGTGTCCACTTCGGTTTATATATATTTAAAATCACCTATAGTAAAGATTTGATTGGATAAATCGGAAATATATATACATTTTATTTAAGTATATGCACGTAAATGACGTATTTAAACATTCCTTATTTCTACTTTTGTTTAGCCATAAGGATTTTATTTTGCTTTACATCTTCGAGTATCATTTCATATCACACGAAAGAGAAGGAAGCTTCAAATAAAGTTTTTCTTTTTGGTAAATGAAAAATAAAACCTTCTTTCACTCATTTTTTTTTTCAACTCATCTTCTTAACACTCTTCTCTGACATTTCATATTTCTTATCAGATGGAAAGGAAAAATAGGAGTCAAAGCAGATTTGAAGCAGGAATCGAAAGAAAAAAAAAGAGACCGTGTTGAATAAAAACTTACTTATAAGAATTTATTTGTAGCTGTTTGTTCTTTAACGTTTCTCACCCCCCCCCCTCTCTTTAGTTATTTTTGCAGTTGCCGTTTCTCCTACTGTCAAATGCATTATCCTTAGAAAATCTATTGTACCAAATATTGGAATTTAGCATTTGCTTGACAAGCAGAAAAAAAAAAGCATATCACTTCTACGTTTTTGTCAACAGCTTTTTCTATATTAAATTTCAACTTTCACTGTCTTGACGTGTCGTTCTTTAGACAACGTCTGCCTTTCTATTTTGTATTAAAAATGTATTTTTCAAAAAGTTTGCTTACTGGCAGCAAAAACAAAGTTCGCTTTCTTTGAGTTTCATTTACGTGAGAATGTCTTCAGCATATAAAAGAATCTGAGATATTTGATTATAAAATTTTAAGTATAACATTACTTTTTCGGTTTATTTTTATTGGAATTTAATAAAGGGTGTCCCAAGAATGACGCAAAATCTGAATTTTTCACCATTTGTGCAGTATAGTGTTGGCAGCCATATTAAAAACTATTTGATAGTTTAGAGTTAGTAAAAATAGAGTTTTATACAACAGAATAACGTGCTAAAGCAGGATTTGAATGTAATGAATACATATTTTCTCTTTAAATTGTTATATTTTATTGAATCGTAAAGTACACAATATAGGGTTAATGATGATGTCGTGTCCACTTTTTACCACGGAAAGAGGGGTGCAGTACTTTTGAGGGTACGGACCTCTAAGCACCGAGGGCAGAATTCTGACTTATAGCTCATATGAGGATGAAACACACATTCGCTTGCACATCCCCTTTTTACAGGGAGGCAGATTCACACAACTCACAGATAGTACACAGAAGAACAGCCATGCCCTAACGTGGATTCGAACCCGGGACTCACAGAACACGAGGAAGACGCGCTACCTCTGTGCCAGATAGCCGGCAATAGGGTTAATATTAGAGCAAATAGACTCCTCGGTTTTTCTAGTACATACGCACACTTTCATCAAAATTTTCAATGGCCATTTTCTATAAAAGTGGTCGAATTTCGTTGATGTAATGTTGGATTTGTTCTTTTAATGCACTTGTACTTGTATGTTTATGTACTTGTGGGCTTATAGGCATAGAACTTTGACTTCAAATAACCCTATAAAGAGAAATCCAATGCTGTTGAATCACACGATCTAAAGTGCCGATTCTCAAATTTTTAAACTGACGTTCTGAACAGACTTTTATTATTTTCGAAATATTGTTTAAGAATGTAACTACATTGCTCTATCTTGCAACGTTCCATTTTTATCAACCCTAAATTATCCGCTATCAAATTTTTTTCATAGGATTGCTAACACTTACCTGCTCGGATGGCGGCTTATTTCAAGTCTTGTGTTATTTTGGTACACGACGCACTAACTAATGATTCTTAACCTTATTTTTACCAATACCAACCCATTGGCATGCACTTTGAACTTTAGTCATCCGGAATTTCGTGATATCAACATGATTCTAACATAAAACAGATTTATGTCGAAATCATGCCACTAATAATCTGCTTATAATAAAAATCTGTTTATAATTTCATGTCACCAATAATACGTTAATATGTAATTAATATGATTGTTATAAATTGGTTAGCTATAATGATGAAACTATATTGAATTAAGAATATAATCATGTAAATAAATGTCATCCATTGACGAGTTTGGTGCGTCTATCAGTTCTGTAGAGTTGATTAACCACTTGACATACGAATTTAACTTTCTACTCAGATAAATAATCCTTTTTTAGTAATTTATTGTTAATTTGATTTTTTTAAATTAATATATGGAGCATTTGGGATACCAAATCGTTTCATATTGATCTTAATACTTTGGCTTAATTGAACTTGAAAATAAAAATTCAGTAATTCGATGAGCGTGTCAGACACGTCATTGTATGCGAAGTGGTTAAAATGTTGCACCGTATCTGTAAATGGGGAGTTCTAATTTCTCTAAAACAATTCTTTAAATAAAAATTAAATTAAAACAATAACTGCAACGAAGTTATTTATGTTGTTTATTTGAAGAAAATAAAAAATATATTATTAATTATGAATTTATTTATCAATACTTCGCCAATCATATCATTTCAAAAGTTAAATAGTTTCGATTTCCCCCATACGATGTACTCAAAAAAAGTAACTTAAGTTTAAAAATTGGACCTAGAGCTGTCTGCTGTGAACAGGATTACTTTTAATCGCTTTGAGGCAGATGTTCTAAATTTAGTATTTGTCCGTCATGCCAAATGTATTCATTTTTGCCAAATTTTGATCGAAATCTATTCGTAAGAAGTCTGTCTGTAAGACAGCACAATTACAAGTAAGCACGAGAACTCTAAAATTAGAAATCATAGATGAATAAAATTTTGAACACAGATTTTACATCTAAAGAGTAAATCTGTAAAAAGCATTAAACCAGAAGAATTAAGGTGTTGATTGGTACTCGTATATTCGAGTCTTTTCAAACTTAATTACTCAACAAAGCTTTGAATTAAGTATTAGAAATTTCATACATTGTATTGTACTATTCCTTGCCAGATTTTAATTTTAACCTGTAAATAAAACGAATTTTAAAATTCCTTTTAAATTTTCTTCTATACATGAAAGCTGAGCCTTTTCGTGTAGAACTGAGAACTCTTGATATTTTCGATCTTGCTCGGTATTAACCTTTTTTAAAAGGAATTATAACTTCTAGAATTCTAATTCTGTGCCAGACTTTAATTTTAGCCTGAAAAGAAAAAGGAAGTTTAAAATTCATTTTTAATTTTCTTCTCTAAATGAAAGGTAGGCTGAGAACTCTTGATGTTTTCGATCTGGCCCGATATTAACCTTTTTTTAAAAAGGAATTCTAACTAGAGGAATTATTAATAGAATTATAACTACTAGAATTCTATTCCTTGCCAGATTTTAATTTTAGCATGTAAAGAAAAAGGAAATTTAAAATTCATTTTTAATCTTCTTCTCTACATGAACGCTGGGCGCTTCTGTGTAGAACTCTTGATGCTTTCTGTCTTACCCAATATTAACATTTTTTTGAAAAGGAATAAAACCTTATTAGGCAACATGCGACAAAGTTTCGGAGAGACTAATTTAAAATGCGTTGTCATTTTACTTATATATAGCGGCATTACGTTAAATTTCATTAAAAAATTATTAGATTCATTTGTCTAGGAATGTCAAAAAATCTGAGAAATTATGATTTAACTATTCCTATTAGTATAAGCAGAAAATTGTTCTCAGTTTAAACTTATTTCAAAATTGATTTATATACTATATAAATATAAAGAGTGGAATTCTAAAAGCAATATTTCACATACCAGGTGATTTCCCATTCACCGTACACGCATAAATATCCTGCCCGTCGAACCGAATTTCCAAGTCAAATTAACGCTGTCACGCTTCGCTTTAAATATCCCAACTCCTGGTATCCAAATCGAGTATCTGATTGTGACAATTGCTGTAAATGAAATTGATTTTGGATAGCAGGCACTAATGAAAGGTACTGTGTCGACTGCGAGATGAGATCGGATGTAATTTATAATAGGAAGACCGAGTTCATTTGCCTCAACAAAAGGCTGATGGGATTAGAAAGGAGGGTGGAAGCTCCCTTCTCAGAACACTTGCAATGTAATTAAGAGCTCCGTAGTTCTGGACTAACTTTGAAATTTAGTTAAAAATTACCCTCTCCTCTCTTTGAGTTAAATGTGCATTGAGTTATCTTATGATTAAAACTCAGATATTTTCTAATTGTAAGCAAATATTAATTGGAATACTAGAAAGTTTTAAATATTATGATTGCTCTTGAGTCAATGAAAATCGTGCCCAAAATGTGTGGTGTCAATCAGAATTCCTTAACTATGGTTCAGAAATCAGTTTTTGGTGGTAGCAAAAAGATCTCATTTATAATCTCTAATATCCATAAAAGTGAGATGTGGGTTTAAAATGTTGTAAGTTCCTAGGTGTTATGGTTATTCTTATTTTAGGTTATTTAATTTTAGATTACTGACGTTTTAGAAGAGCAACGAAAAATACTTCCAATTGTTATTATTGCTTTTATGAAATCTATAGTTTGATTCCGAAATGCATCTAAAACTAAGTAATTGATTGTATTATAAATATGCAAGAATTGTTTTATTTAGTATGCAAATTTTTCTTCATATTAATTCTAATAACTAAGAATTGAAATTGGAAATTGCCGAAAAATATTATAGGATTGATATGGTAATAGTTATTAAAAATTGTATAGAAATGCCTATAGTACCTTTTGGTACATTACCGTTGCAATTTTAGTAAACAATGCGTATTCCATCTACAATAAAAAATTAAAATAAACAAATATAGATTATTTTTTTTTCATTTTTTATCTGATAAATATTATTTATGAACAGAAATTTATAATACTATATACAGAAAAAAGAAAAAGCTCTTAATAATTTAAAACACTGAAGTAAAGATTTAATTTTCTTTATTTGATGTCAGTTCCTTCAATTATATTTATCATCCATACTTCGTATTATATTTAAGAAAATTCGCATAATTTTTCTGTGTTGTATCATTTAAATTATTTATCTGTAATCACATCTGGAAAAAAATATTCTCTCCAATCCAACAAATAGGTAAAATTTCTAAAAAGAATGTGAACATTTTGTTTAAAATCATTTTCATCAAAAAGTATTCAAATTTTTGGAACTTGAATACAATCAACTAGAACAGTAACTTAAATAGAATTTTTCATTACGTTTCTGAATTCCTTTATTTTTCTATATTTTATTCAAACATTTACAGTTTGGAATTTACGCACGTAATATAAAATTCTGATCAAGATCAAGAACTCATCTGAAATTTGAGATGTTTGTTTCAAAAATTCCTCCCGAATTTAAGAGAGTAGAACTTGGCTTTATTATTGAAAAATTTTACAGCCAATTCTATCCCACTTTTATCTGTAAAGATCAATATCGTAAACATTCATAAACGCAAATTAATTCATTTTTTTTAAATTTAATTTTACATAACCACCGAAAGCTTAGTTGTATATTGAATCGGAAAAGAAATACAAATCTGTCAGACCCCTTGGAAATCGATTCTCTTTTTAACTCCAGTTTTTGCCACCCATCCCTGCAACATCCTTCCTTCACTTCAGTCGTTTAGAGTCAGAAAATGAGGAAAAAATAAACTCGAAGCTGAGATTTGTACCGGAGGTTAAAAGAAAAGTCAATATTGTCTCTTTAATTCTTAGTAGAACTCTGAGCTACTTGAAGCTCACTATTCTTAGAAAAAGAAGAAAGAATTAATTTTTCCCCCCTTTTATCTCCTTATTTATTTTTCTTCCGTCAAGAATTTTAACCCTTTGCTGTCCGAAAAATGGTTAGTTGCAAAATGATTCACCTAATACAAACATTTGTTTATTGTTACGAAAAATAAATATACACAATTCTTTTAAGTCAAATTTCTTTGAAAAATTAACCTCCATCTCTTAACCCTGATGGGAGCGTTTTTAACAATTCAATTTGAAAAATAAAATAAAACGTCAAAATGATGCACAGTCTTGAATGCAGAGTCACACTCGACATCGGACCGCAAAAGGTTAAATCTAGAGCCTTTGCTACTTTAAATATTGGATTTTTACAATACCTATAGAAAACTAGTAGCGTAAAAACTGGTAGCTTCGACACAATTGTTAAAGGCATGTTTGGTATTGCAATTCCTGTCTTGCTCTCTTGAAGGCAAGGCATACTTGATTTCTTCATATTTAAAGTGTCCGTTTTTAACAAGTGACACATGCCTTGAAAATAACGTTTCTATTATCTTGAAACACTTACTCTTTTGCGAGAAAATTTTCGGAACACCACTCCCTCTTATTTTATTTTATGAAGTCCATACTATGAAGTTAGGCATGCTGGTTGATTAGTCAAGGATAAAGATGTAGGTCACAGGGTTTCAGGCCGTATTTTGCACCAATGAAATTTCAAGTAAGGAAGTAAGTGCCGTGTAAACCGATAAATTTTACCATAGGCAGTAAAAATATTAGCAGTAATTTGAAAGATCATAAAATTAGAAGTGCCATATATCTGAGAAAAATTAGTAGCTTTGTTTTTCTTGTGTAACTTATTAAAGTTTCGATTATCTTACTATTATTCTTCGAGACAAAATTCGGCAATGATTTTATAAAAAAGATTTTTTTCTCTTATAATTTGTGATATTTTATGAATATTTTGAATGCAATTGAAATCCAGCTGTAGACTAAACGCATCGAAGTTTCTCTTTGAGTTCATTTATCCTAAATGATGCATGTGAATAATAAAAAAATACCATCCAGAATGCATCAACGCGTTTATTTGTTATGTAGACAAATTTTGTTTATTGATTGAAGTGATTAATTTAACTTTAAAGTTTTAAGTAAATGTATAAAGAAGTCTTTGTGTTTGAATGACATAGAATAATAATTTTGTATCTGTCGGATCTAGTATCCAAGTGTTTATCACCTCGCAAATTTCAAAAATTTCTTAAGGAAAGAAATTTTTAGAGAGAAGAAATTTGATTCTTCTCTCTAAAAAGGTTATTCTTCGAAAAGGCTTGACTAGTTGTATCGGAATTAGGTTTCCTATTATTCTTTATTTAAATATCTATACATGAGGGGAGAATTTTAAAAATTCCTCATCTTATTTCTCTCAGGAAGAAGGATTTTTCTGCTTTAAACTTTTGAGCATTATCATATATAATATGAAACAGAAAGCAGTTTCATAGAAATCCTTATTCGTTTTAATAAATAAATCTTCTGTACACAAGGTTTTTTTTTCAACTCATCACTTTAACATCTTTTACTTATTTCCTCTGATATTTCATATCAGGTGGAAAAGGAAAATGGAATCAAAGCCGATTTGAAGCTGGAGTTTAAAAAAAAAACGTTGAATAAAAACGTACATCTAAGAATTTGTTTGTTCTTTAACTTTCTCGCTTTTTATTCCCCCTCCCTCCCTTTCGTTATCTTTGCAGTTGCCTTTTTTTCCACTGTCAAATGCATTATTCCTGGAAAATCCATTGTTCCATATATTGGACTTCAGCATTTGCTTGACTAACAGTGAAAAGCACGTCACTCCGAAGTATTTGTCAACAGCTTTTTCTATATTAAATTTCAACCTTCCCTGTCTTGACAAGCCGCTCTTTAGACAAAGATTCTCGTTTTTCTTGTATTAAAAGAATATTTTTTTAAAAGTTTGCTAGTAGAAGTAAAAGTGAACTTTTTTTTCAAAATCTTTTTCTTTAGGATGTTTTCAGCAGAAGAATAAAAGAAAGTGCTGTTTGAGTTGTAGATATTTGCTTCTAAAACTTTACACATTAAATTATTTTTTTTTAGATTTTTTAAAATTCAAAATTAATAGAGGATGTCCCAAAATTAATGCCAAACGAATTTTCCACCATTGTTTTAATAAAGCGTTGGCAACCGAATCACATCTGGTTGTTTAAGTTTAGTAAAAGTGGAGCATTACTAGATAGAACAACGTGTTATTCAAAATTATAACTAAAAAAATAAAATAAATACAAAAAAATGAAATCTTCGATCGCAAATTTGAAGTTATCATTTAAGAATATTATTATTTTAAAGTCATTATTTGTTCGAATTAATTTAAGTCATTAAGTAGTTTAAACCAGTTAGAAAAAAATCATACTTGTAAAAGCAGGCCAACCCTTTGAAAACGTATTTGCTTTCAAAGAAACATACATAACAATAACGCGATACTGGTAACAACAGGTAAAAAAATTTACTCGATTAAAATATGTTGATGAATATTGCCATTTATGCTTTGTTCATAACCAACGTGATTTCAAGCTTCAATTATTCGTTGTCTTCAATTATTCAAAAACCCTTAACGAAAATTACATCGTGTTTTCACATGATGAAGAAATTTTAAAAAATATTATACTAAAATAAATCATTAACACATCGAAAATGTGCTGTCTCAAAAATTTATCTGCGTGTCAGAATAAGTTAATGTATGGAATAATCATAGGGCAAATGGAATTCATGAATTTGCTGGAACATAAAAATGTTTTGCTGAAATTTTTCATGACAAGTTTGCATAAATGTGGTTAAATTTCGTTGATACAGCATTGAATTTCTCCTTTCTATGCAAGTGTGGTTTTCAGCAAATTTTGAAATCAAATAAACTTTTGAAAAGAACCTGTTTGAACTCTAAACATTGCCAACTCGTACTTTGTTAAATCAACGTGTTTCTAACACGAAACAGATTAATGTCGATCACTAACCTGTTATTAATAAAAATTGTGTGTAATTAAATCAATAACTTGGATATTTAGTTAGTATGGTTGTTACTAATTGGTTAGTTTTGATTAAAAGACTTGATTTGGTCAACAAAACGAAGAATAGAATTCTGAAGCTGAATAAGCTATAGGTGGTTGTATTTGGCGCGTGTATCCATTCTGCAGATTTGATTGATGTTGGACCATATTTGTAAATGGGAATAGGACAGTTTCTATAAACAATAATATAATTTCTCCAAAGTCTTCTTAAACAGTACAAGCCATTATAAAATTGAATTTTGAAACTTTATTTTGGAATTTGTTTTAATGAAAATATAGAAGATATTTTTGTTTATGACTTCATTTATCTGTACAATAACAATCATGTCACGTAACAGGTTACATATTTTCACTTTCTCTCGTACAAAGTAAACTCGAAAAAGTATATTAGAAATGTTTACATTGAAAGTTCGACGAATTTATATATTCCAACCTTTTTTTAATGCAGCATTTTGGGGTATATGTCTATCAACTGTGAGAGGGATAGACCAAAATCGATTGCAGACAATGGCCTGAAATTTAGGTGAACGTAACTCTAAATTTATCCATTTTTATCAAATTTTAATAAAAATATATTGACAAGAAGTTTGTCTGTTTGGCTACCACAATTATAAATACGCACGATGATAACAAAATTAAATACGCCTGATGAATAAAATTTTGAACACCGACTTAACATGTAAAGGGAGGATTTGTAAAGTTTAGTTATATTAATGCTCTATTGTAAGGCAACACTAAGGATATTTTGGAAAGAACCTCGTAATTTAGAACCGAGGTCAGATGGTGAGGACGACACCTGAGCTGGCGCCTCCCTCTCCACACTACACCACACCAACGGGAGGATCTTTGAGCTGACTGATTTAATGTACAATAGACCCTTATTACAAGACAGTTCTTCGTTGGAATAGGATCTCGAACTTGAAACCCTACAGCTCACACGCCGAGATCTTGCCACCAGGTCACCACGGCCCTGGAAGATCTGTAAAGATTTTAAGTTAAATGGCATAAGGAGTTTAAATCTTGTATGATGTATTCACGCATTTCTAAACGTAATTTCTCAACAATGCATCAAATGTGGTAATTTTTGGTGAATTTTAATTTTTACTGGACAAGAAAATGAAATCTAAAATTCATTCTAAATTTTCATTCTTACGATATGAATGCAGATCACTTTTGCGTAGGGATGAAAACTCGTGATATTTTCGATTTTTGTTATGATTATCATTATTTATTTATTTTATGAGATTTGAAGATAACTACTTTATTAAGGAATATGCGCTGAATTTTCAAAGAGACTGTTTGTGCTGTGTTATGAATTTATTTATTTATACGAGCATCGAACTTCATTTAAAATACACTCATGTCCATAAATTAAGCATAATTCAGCGTCACGCGGAGATCGAAATCTAAAGTACATATATCACCCATAAAATAGCTACCTACATCTTCAAAAATCATACACAAATTGCAGGAAGCCACCAGAAGACACCGATATTATGTCAAAAAAAGACGAGAGTGTAAGAGAATGATGAATAAGGAATGCAGGCAAATAAGTAAAAATGTTCGCAAATGCTTTATAAACCTTTCATTGCAATAACCGCATAGTTATTGCAAAAAAGACGCATTTGGAAGATTTTTTACCTGGTAGAATGATCGCTCGTCTCAAATGTGAGCGTTTCCAGTAGGAAGTATCCGAGGAACTTGGAATCGCAAAGAGTGTCATCTCCAGGCTTTGGCAACAATTAAAAGATGATGGTAATGCGAATATAAGCTACAGTACAGGTTACCCTTGAGTTAAAGCCGAAAAAAGGACCGGTATTTGGCAGTTACTGCCATAAAGAAACAGACGGAGAACAGGCTCAGATCTGTCTGATCAGGACTGGCCAAAATTCTCACTGGACTTGAATCCAGTATAGTATGTGTGCATGCTTGGCTGACAAATTGCAGCCCGTCAACCACGTCCTAGATGTCTACCAGAACTTCGGAGTGCATTGCTCTAGGAATGATGTAATATTCCTCAAGATCAGATCGATAATTTGCTACTCAGCGTGCCTAGGTGTAGTACGGACTGTATTGCATCGTCTGGGAGACATACTATGCATTAGCCATCATACCAACCATGCAATATAGGTTTTTGTAAATAGGGGGTTGGTAATTTGCTCAAGAGAGAAAAAAATTGCCATTTTTATTAATGATATCAAACTTATAGTATCTGTTTTGTTCTTTCCCTTTTGTTTAATAAATATGCTTTGCAAATAAGTCGCATTTATTTTACTTCTGGTTCTTTCTCTTCCTGAACATTCCATAGCCTTAATTTATTGACATGAGTCGACTTATAAGATTCATTTGTGTAATGTTCATTTTTAAGAAAAATTTTCAGAAACCAGCGGAAGATAACTAAAAAATTATGATTTAACTGGAACTATCAGCTTAAACAAAAAATTATTTTCGAACTAAATTTTTATCAAAATAGATTTGTTTTCCAAAAAAATACAAATAGAGCACACACAATAGCAATATCTCAAATACCAGGTGGTTTCCCATTCACTGTACACACATAAACATCCTGCCCACCAAAGAGAATTTCCAAGTCAAATTATAACGCTGTTACGCTTCGCTTTAAATATCCCGGCTCCTGGTATCCAAATCAGGTATCTGATTGTGACAATTGCTGTAAATGAAATTGATTGGAGGATAGAATACACTAATGAAAGGTACTGTGTCGACTGGACGATGGAAACGATGGTAATTTATAACAGACAGCGAGTTTATTTGCCTCAACAAAAGACTGATGGAATTAGTCTCCTTCTCAGGACGAATGCAATGTAATTAAGAGTTCCATAGTTCAGACCTGACTTTGAAATTTAGTTAAAAATTACTCTCTCCTATCCTTGAGTTAAACGTGTATTGAGTTGCCTTATGTTTAAAACTCGTAGGTTTTCCATTTGTATGAAAATATTAAATGGAAAACTGAAACGTTTCAAATATTATGACTGCTTTTATTTTAGACAACGTAATTCCTCCCCAAAATGTATATTGACAGCCAGAAAAGAATTTCCCAAACTTTGAACTGAATAACTAAAGGAATTTCTTATAAGTTGTCTATAAATCCTGTTTTATAATGAAATACATTTGAAATATTGACCGTATCGTATTTTTTAAACTTTCCTTTCACGAGACCCAAATTATACGTATGATGCGAGTAATAGAATTGTTTGCGATTGATGTTAATATTCAGATTTTAGACTTAAAATGCTAATTCTTCAAATGTTTGAGATGGCTTCGTATTTCCTTTTGCAATTAGCCAAATAAATAATTTTTATAAAACATAAGAGTTTTTTTTAGTCTGAGGGCTCACTACAAATTTGGTATAAAGTATGAAAGGTCCGCCAAATTTGGCAACCCTTCTCGCCTCACTTAGCAGCCCTTTTTGTGGAGATACGCAGGTACGTGGAGGGGAAAAGGGTTAAGTATAGAGAGAAATCAGACAGATATTCGATGAGAGATGGATTGCAGAACGAAGGAAGAATTTGAAGAGGCTGATTCCGAGGGTGAGAACGAGGCTCCGGGACTGACGAACAGAAAAGGAGGTGGTGAGTTGGAATCGGGGTCGGAATGGAAGACAGATGATGCGAGAGAATGCTGGTCAGTCTGGGTCTAAGACTGTCAAAATCGAAAGATGATGAAATAGTATTGTGTGCTTTTCGTATTTTTAGTTTATGTGTGTGCTGTGTCCCATATCTACAAGTTACTAAAATTTTGGGACTAAAACTGGATATGATCACTGTCTCAACCGCTCACATGAAAGAAACCTCATTGCTTACAAAGCATATATACCAAAGTTCATCCATCTAACCGAAGATGATTTCATATTAGTCTGATAGACATAACTTTGAAACTTAGAAGTTCATCAAATTTAGTGTTCGAATTTTTTTGGCTATTACAGCATTTTCTTTTTGTATACTATGTACATAGGGCCTATAACATTTTTAGATGCATTTCAATTACAGTTTAACTTGTGGTTAACTCTCGTCTGGTTTGTTTCTCTTTAGAGATAATCATTTTCGAGCATTAATTTTACCAATTTTTATCCGTTATTTAGATATTAACCCCTCATCCGGTTTATTTTTCTTACTATCTAATAGGATGACACCTTCTATTTTGGGAATATTTTCTCTTTTTTTATTCAAATGGAAATCCATGGAATACTTGGCTTATCTACGTATTCGAAGTCATTTTACTACTGAATTATAATTGTTATGAATAATTTATTTCTTGTTTACAACTATCAAAATTCGATAAATTGATGCGCTTACGGGCAAACCGGTTAAGGGGTCTAACAATGGTATATTTAGTGTTTTTTCAATTACTAAAGCAATTTTATTCTCTCAAATGTTAGCTTACCATTTAGATCAAATTTTATTTTTGAACAACCTGTTACAATTTTCCGTCTATGTTGTAAATGACTTTCGATTTTCTTTCAAAAAGATCTATTTACTAAACCATAACTGAGTGGGAATATTAGAATTCTTTCTGCATCTTGCGTTTGTTTAAGATTCCAGACATGACAGAGAGATAGCTTAAAAATTTATGAGCAATATTTCATACGAAGAATAGACTATTTCATGTCCTTTTTCTCATATCTTTTGAACTTCGCTACATGTAATGCATAGCATAATACTACGGAAATGAAATATCACCTGCTAGCTTTACAGAAATCGATTCTCTTTTGCATAAAGGAGTTCATTTATTTTTGCAATTCCTTCACTCGTCATTCTTCTTTTCTAGCTTTTATAACCAGAAAGTGATAGGGTGATGAAGTCTATGCTGATTTGCTCCGAAGATAATAAAAAGAGTAATGAAAACGAAAGCATTGAGTCTTAACTACGCTGCTGTTTTTATGAGCTGCTTGCTGATACTGTTAAAAAAGATAAAACTGCTCCTTGCATTTTTGCCCATTATTGTTCCTTACCTTGTTATCATGCGAGAACATAATGTTGTTTTCGTTGGGGGGGGGGTGGAATAATTGAAGGCAACGAATAAATGAAGCTCGAAATAAGGTAGGCAATGAACAAAACATAAATGGCAATACTCATCAACATCTTTTGACCGCGTATAATTTTTACTTGCTTTTAAAAGAATAGATTTATTATTACGTACACTTCTTTGAAAGAAGATGCGTTTTTGACACAGAAATATGACATCATAGCTGTTATTTCATCTCAAAATTCGTCGAGCTCCAAAAGTTTGTTTGCCAGCTAGAATTGGAAAGGGGTGTTTAAAAAATTATCATTATATATATGTAATGATATTTTAAACTCTTTTTTCTTTTGTCATTAATTTCCAAAGTGTTGGCTTAATTTAGTTCATATTAACTTCATTTTAAAATATTCTTTTATTTCTTTTTTCTACTTTTTCTATTGAATAAATCAAATGATGTGTTGTAAAGATACTGTGTCATGGTGTCAAGTGCCAAGTGAAGGTATAGAAATTGATGATACATACCTAAAGAATTCCCGTGTTTTTCTTGTCAAGGTCATCCCACGGTCAGCACGTGTGAGAATTCCTGTAACGTTTCAAATTTATGAGAATATCACGTATAAAACAAAAGATAAATGTTTCGTTCCTTTTCTCTCTCTTTATGTCTTTTAACCTTCGTCTGTTTTTTATGCCGTGCTGTGTGTTCAAAACGCTTGTCTCTAGAGATGGAATAAAACGAAATTAAAAAATCAACACTTCTTCCTGATTTTCGGCCCTGACTTCTGTCTTCTGCTTCAAACACCAAATTTATATGTGGTGACATTATATATATATATATATATATATATATATATATATATATATATACCGGGTGGCCAGAAATAAAACACCCCTACTCTGACCTCCCTGGATATCGAACTACTCAGTGTAAAGGCTTGAAAATTTGTGGACATACTATTCAAAAAATGGGGAAACGGATTTCACGAAAAAAAAATTTAGTTCCAGAAATCACCGATAGGTGGCGCTGTACCACTGGACGTATGCTGAAAAGACACAAAAACACGTTTTAAGCACATTTTATTTGAAAGTACCAAGCATACATGAAACAAGGACGTTATCGATGCAGGGAATGCTGCTCAATATGGTTCCCTTCCTGAAGATGTAAAATGTGAAGTCTGTGGACAGCTTGTTCAACTGCGGATCGTAACTGGTCATCTGAGATGCTTCTCACATGCAGACTGATACTCTCTTTCAAATCTGCCAAGGTTATCAGACGTTCTCGATAAACAAGGTTTTTTAAGTGTCCCCAAAGCCAAAAATCACACGGATTAAGATCCGGTGAACGAGATGGCCAAGTTGTCGGAAACGCGCGACTGATTATTCTGTCAGTGGTGAAATGTTGGCGAAGAAACTGTTGCACAGGGAGTCCAATGTGTGGAGGTGCTCCATCTTGCATAAAAGTAATGGTGTCAAGGCATTGGCGCTGCTGCAAATGGGGTACAACAAATGTTTCGAGCATCCTTTTGTACCTGTTGGCCGTCACGGTACATGTCTCAAGGCCATTGGAAGTAACCTCTTCGAAAAAGAACGGTCCAAGGATGAATGTGGCTGTGAATCCACACTAGACTGTAACTTTCGGTGAGTGGAGTGGAATCTCTTGGAAGGTACGGGGGTTTGTCGTGTCCCATATGCGACAGTTATGGGTGTTCACTGTTCCACTGAGGTGGAAATGGGCCTCATCGCTCCACAGAATCTGCCACGGCCACGATGCATCCACTTCAACTCTAGCAAGAAATGTCAATGCAAAGGTCAGTCGCATCTCCCTGTCTGTGGCCAGCAATTGTTGATTAGGGCGGATTTTGTACGGGAAACAATGCACCATTTTTCTGAGTACGTTCCACACTGTGCTATAGGGAACACCCAAGTGTCGTGACACTGCACGTGCACTACTGCAGCCTAAAACATTATCCATTGACTGTTCAACAATACCGGTGGCAACATCTTCAACGACATCTGAACGAACCGGTTTGCGTCCTCGACCAGGCTGAACTCCAAGATGTCCAGTTTCCTCGAATCGAGCGATCATTCTCCTGAGAGCTTGTGGAAGCAATGGTCCCTTACGCAAATCCTTAAGTCGGCGAAACTCTCGAAGTGCTGCTGGAGCATTTCCTTTATTCTCGTAAAACAACTTCACAAGCAAAGCGCGTTCTGGCAGCGTGACAGCCATCACTAATAAGAATGACATTCCCCACCTTTTAACATGGCTTCTAACCATGCTTTATGCAAATTTTTCTGGTTACAGTATGAAATTGCAGTTACAACGGGAGTTCTAGCTTCTTTACTATTTTTATTTTCCATAAGGGGCAGAAAAATTAAAAAGGAAGCATGGAAGCATTCCATTCCGCATAAACATTTTAATTTTTATTATTATTTGTGTCTTTTGATCATAGTTCCAGTTGTGCAGCGCCACCTATCGGTGATTTCAGGAACTAATTTTTTTTTCGTGAAATCCGTTTCCCCATATTTTGAATAGTATGTGTACAAAATTTTGAGCCTTTACACTGAGTAGTTCGATATCCATGGAGGTCAGAGTAGGGGTGTTTTATTTCTGGCCACCTTGTATATATATATTGTTACAAGCGGGCGTGCGGCACGAAAACTCGCCAAGGTTGGCCACG